>CM069173.1:4025503-4268770 GCA_035221665.1 Okamejei kenojei
TCTTTTTCTCTCCCTCGCTTTGGCGCTCTTGTTTCCCTCGCGCTTTTCTTCACGTTCTTTTTCCCCGGAGTGCTCTACCTTTCTTCGCTGTGTTCCTCTCGCTTTTTCCTTCCCTCTACGTCTCCCTCGCTTCTCTCGTCGATCGCCCCCTCGCGCTTTTGCTCTCGCGGGGAATCTCTCTTTTTCTCTCCTTTTCTCTGTGTCCTTCTAGCTTTCGTCTTTCCCTCTCACCGTTTCGCTTGCTCCCGGCTCGATCCCTTTTTTCCAGCTCGCTGGCTCGCTCCCTCGTGCCGCCCCGCTCTCTCGCCCGCCCCTCCCGTGCGCGCGCGCCCGGCCGGTAGCCCACACGATCCACCAACCAATTATCATAACCCCCTAACGTCCACCGCCTTAGCGGAAGTGTTATCGGCGCTCGTCCTTCAGTCCCTCCCTTCCGCCTTCACTGAGTTTTACCTACACCGTCAACCTATCCCCAGCCTCCAGCATCACACGACCAGCCCCGACTGCAAGCCCAGACGGCTCAGCACAGACACACTCTCACTTTCGTTAAACACAACTTCGAGAGAAGGTCTTCTAGGGCTCCTTCCCCTCCCCTCCCCAACTGGCTTTAGAGCTCATGTGTGACTGTGAAAGGGGAGGGACGAGATGGATGAGAGGGGAGGGGTGGAGAGAGGAGAGGGCATAGATAGAGAGAGCGAAGACGGAGCAAGTGAGGAGAGAGAGAGCGGGGTAAGAGGTATAGAGGAGAGAGAGGGGGATGTGACGCTCGAGGGGCGAGGGGCGGTTGCTGTGCGATGGGTTGACCCGTTGTCGGACTACCCCCACCCAACACACACCCACCTCACACACTCACACACTCAACACATACACAACTCACACTTCCTACCCTCCCACCACACTCACCCTCCACACCACACTCATCGCACATACCTACCATCACACTCCCACACACCCCCACACGTCACACACTCACACACACACACACACTCACATTCACACCACAGCACACATACATACCCTCAATCACACAAACCACACATACACACATCACACGACCCACACTCACACACACACACAATCACACACACTCATTCACACACCACTCATCACACATACACACACTCACACATACACCCACATCACACATACACACACTCACACATACAACACACTCACACACTACACACACTCACACATACACACACTCACACATACCATTCCAACACACACATTCACACACATCTCAATCACACATATACAAACACACCCTCACACATACACAGACACACTCACACACATACACATTCACCCACACATTCACATTCTCACACCCTCACACTCACATACACACACACACACAATATACACGCACATTCACACACCCATAACACACACAACACTCACCACATTCAAATTTCACGCACACATTCACACGACTACGGCACACACACACACACACACACAAAAAAAAGAAGAGTAAGTCCAATTCTACAACCCCACCCACACACCCACACCTCCCATACACACATATACAACACACACTCCACACACACATACACACATATACACACACTCACACATATACATTCACACATACACACACATATACACACTCACACACACACACACACAGGCTTCAAAGACTGGGCGATCTCTCCAACGTGCTCTCACCGCGTCTGCCCGGCCTGACTGACTGACTGACTGACCCCCGCTTGTGCCGACAGCGACTCCCTTCCCTGCCCCAGCGGGACGGGGAGCCACAAGCCGCGGCCGCCCCTGTGAAACAGAGCCCCACTGTGGCCCCGACCCCATCGCCCAGCGCCTCCACACTCTCTGCCCCCCACTGCACCGGTGTCTGCCTCTGTAACTAGCGCTGTCCTCTATATCTACGACCCTTATAAAGAGTCAGACTGAGAGTCACGTTAGAAGAGGGATTCTCTCCAGAGATGCTGCCTGTCCCGCTGAGTTACTCCAGCTTTTTTGCGTCTATCTTCGGTTTAAACCAGCATCTGCAGTTCCTTCCTGCATAAAGGGATGTCCGCTCTGTCCAAACGTTAGAAGATAGTCCGAGGGTCGCCAACTAGGTAGACAGGAGGCCGGGGCTGCTCTCTAGTTGTGGTAGGATGATTCAGATGCCTGATAGCACCTGACAACAGATGAGACTACCAGAGCAGATGGGGCATGTTGGTGGATGTGTGGGCAAGTTGGGCTGAAGGGCCTGTTTCCTTGCTGTATGAATCTTACGTCTCTGCATAGTTCGCATTAACGAACTCGCTGCCTCAAAAAGGCCGGCAGCATCATCGAGGACCCACACCACCCTGGCCACACACTCATCTCCCCGCTACCTTCAGGTAGAAGGTACAGGAGCCTGAGAACTGCAATGACCAGGTTCAGGAATAGCTACTTCGCCACAGCCATCAGGCTATTAAACCTGGCTCGGACAAAACTCTGAACATTAATAGCCCATTATCTGTTATTTGCACTTTATCAATTTATTCATTCATGTGTGTATATATTTATATATGGTATATGGACACACTGATCTGTTCTGTAGTCAATGCCTACTATGTTCTGTTGTGCTGAAGCAAAGCAGGAATTTCATTGTCCTATCAGGGACACATGACAATAAACTTACTTTAACTTGAACCTGAACTTCATCTCCCGGTGGCTCAGCACTTCAACTCCCCCTCCCATTCCGGATCCGACCTTTCTGTCCTGGGCCTCCTCCATGGCCAGAGTGAGTCCCACCGTAAATTGGAGGAGCAGCACCTCATATCTCGCTTGGGCAGTCTGCACCCCAGCGGTGTGAACATTGGCGTCTCCAATTTCAGGTAGCCCCTGCTTTCTCCCTCCTTCCCCTCCCCTTCCCAGCTCTCCCACAGCCCACTGTCTCCGCTCTCATTTCTTCTTCCCCCCCCCCCCCTCCCACATCGGTTCAGAAGCAAAGTATCCCAAGCGACAAGGTAATCCACTCGACGAAAAAGTCGTAGTACGGTCATGGGCAGATCGTGGGGAATTTTTCGGCCCCATTTCCGTAACCCGGCTTCCGTCTCCGCACCAAATATCCCGCCGTAGCGAGCTAAGATAACTAGTGCGGAGACGGAAGCCGTTACGGAAACATCCTCGTAAAAATCAAAGTCATTTTGGGAAAAATCTCCTCTTTTCAGAGACTAATTAGGAAAACACGAAACTGTTCCCCCGCAACCTTGATTACACTGCGAGTCGGGCCGAGTCCGGTACTAAAATGGATGAAAAAAAAGGGCCCAGCTCCGCCCTTTGCGTACGAGACACGTCAGCCCGTTGCATTTTAGCAGATGGCTCTATCTTGCTCCGCGATAGGATCTTTGTCTGAAGAAGGGTCTCGACCCGAAACGTCCACCTATTCCTCTCGTTCCATAGATGCTGCCTCACCCGCGGAGTTTTCTCCAGAATTTGTGTCTACCTTCAAGTTTATAACCAGCATCTACAGTTCTTTCTTTACACACCACCCTAGATGTGGCTCTTTTTTAAAAATAATCGAGACCTTGCTTCCCTGACCCTTTAAATCCAATGCGTTTGCCAGGAAAATGTGTTACGTCACCATACAACATCCAAGCAAAGAGGATTTAAAGTGTGCTGGGGTATTAATAGAAATCATAGTCTGGAAAATCTGGCCGACCAAACTCGGATCCGTCGGACTTGTCGAGTCCTGTACAGAGATCTGGAACGTTTGACAGCGCCAGCCAGCTGTCTTCCAAGGGGATAAAAACATAGAAACATAGAAAATAGGTGCAGGGGTAGGCCATTCGGCCCTTCGAGCCTGCACCGCCTTTCAATATGATCATGGCTGATCATCCAACTCAGTATCCTGTACCTGCCTTCTCTCCACACCCCCTGATCGCTTTAGCCACAAGGGATGGAGGAGATAAAGGGGTTTGGTCCTCCAAAGTATTCCAAATGGAATTTAAACTGGAGGTGGCGGAGGGTGGACTTAAGTGCGTGAAATTTAAGAAAGAACTGCAGATGCTGGAAAAATCGAAGGTAGGCAATAATGCTGGAGAAACTCAGCGGGTGAGGCAGCATCTATGGAGCGAAGGAATAGGTCTGAAGAAGGGTCTCGACCCGAAACGTCGCCTATTTCCTTCGCTCCACAGATGCTGCTTCGCCTGCTGAGTTTCTCCAGCACTTTTGTCTACCTTCGATTTTTCCATCATCTGCAGTTCCTTCTTAAACATTCACTCCTTGAGCACAACTCCATGTCTTCAGAATAAGGGGTCGGCCATTTAGAACGGAGACGAGGAAACACTTTTTCTCACAGAGAGTGGTGAGTCTGTGGAATCCTCTGCCTCAGAGGGCGGTGGAGGCCGGTTCTCTGGATGCTTTCAAGAGAGAGCCTCTTAAAGATAGCGGAGTCGGGGGATATGGGGAGAAGGCAGGAACGGGGTACTGATTGGGGATGATCAGCCATGATCATATTGAATGGCGGTGCTGGATCGAAGGGCCGAATGGCCTCCTCCTGCACCTATTGTCTATTGACTCCGCTATCAAATCATGCCCTCGTCTGCTCCTAATAGGCTTTGGGTAGGTTTGGCCATCTAGGTCGAGCTGACCATTTTAACATTTTTGTAAAAACAGGTCAAACGGTGAGCTTTACGTCCTGTCTTTGAGAGGGTTCCACCCCAGTGAGTTCAGAAGTTTCCTGGCCTGGTGGTGCAGCGGGTAGAGCTGCTGCCTCACAGCGCCATTGACCCAGGTTCGATCCCGGCCACCGCCACGGGCCGCTTGTCCGTACGCAGTTTTTACCCTCACCCCGCGACCCGCCTGGGTTTTCTCCGGGATCTCCGGTTTCCTCCCACGCTCCAAAGACGCACAGGGTTTTGTGGGCTGATTGGCTTGGTGCAATTGGAAATTGTAAATTGATTTGAGTATAGGAGCAGGAAGGTTCTACTGCAGTTGTACAGGGCCTTGGTGAGACCACACCTGGAGTATTGCGTACAGTTTTGGTCTCCTAATCCGAGGAAAGACATTCTTGCCATAGAGGGAGTACAGAGAAGGTTCACCAGACTGATTCCTGGGGTGTCAGGACTTCCATATGAAGAAAGACTGGATAGACTCGGCTTGTACTCGCTGGAATTTAGAAGATTGAGGGGGGATCTTATAGAAACTTACAAAATTCTGAAGGGGTTGGACAGGCTAGATGCAGGAAGATTGTTCCTGATGTTGGGGAAGTCCAGAACAAGGGGTCACACAGTTTAAGGATAAGGGGGAAGTTCTTTTTAGGACCGAGATGAGAAAAACATTTTTCACACAGAGAGATGGTGAATCTGAGGAATACATCCAATCTCTGCCACAGAAGGTAGTTGAGGCCAGTTCATTGGCTATATTTAAGAGGGAGTTAGATGTGGCCCCCTTGTGACTAAAGGGATCAGGGGGTATGGAGAGAAGGAGTTACAGGATACTATACTGAGTTGGATGGTCAGCCATGATCCATATTGAATGGCGGTGCAGGCATTAAAGGGCCGAATGGCCCTCCTCCTGCACCTAATTTTCTATGTTTCTATGTCTATGTCCCTTAAGTGTGCAGCAGGGATGGCGTTTACCGGTGTGCCGGGATCGCCGGCCGGCGTGGCCTCGGGGGGCCAAAGGGCCCTGTTTTCCAAGCCTGGCCGGTATCTCCACACAAACAAAACATGCTGAGATTGAGACCTCGCATATACCTCCAACAGCCAGCGCGAGAGCGTGTAGGAGTGAAGAGCCGTGGATGGTTCTTGTGAGTGGAAAATGGATTCATCACTCCACTTGTGTGGCTCGCAAGGTATCGCACGCCAGGACACACACGCGCACACTCACGGGGGGATCAAAGTGCAGGGAAAACAATGTGAGAATTTCAGATTATCCACTGAAACCTTCTAAAACCTCGTCTGTTTTTGCCATTGGTATCTGGGCTGGAATCCAAACAATATGCAAGAATGGGCCCTTCTTGGCTTATACGATGGCATTCCTCTCGATACCATGCAGTAGAAAACGTATGCTCAGCCCAGAGGCCAGGAGAAGGGCAATTCCCCTTCACACTTCGACACTCCAAACAATCTCAAACTCATTATTCCCGCTGCCTCGGAAAGGCCACCAGCATAATCAAGGATGAGTCTCATCCTGGTCTGAAGAAGGGTCTCGACCCGAAACGTCACCCATTCAATGGACAATAGGCGCAGGAGGAGGCCATTTGGCCCTTCGAGCCAGCACCGCCATTCAACGTGATCATGCCTGATCATCCCCAATCAGTACCCCGTTCCTGCCTTCTCCCCATATCCCCTGACTCCGCTATCTTTAAGAGCCCTATCTGAAAGCATCCGGAGAACCGGCCTCCACCGCCCTCTGAGGCAGAGAATTCCACAGACCTCCCCTCCGGAGATGCTGCCTGCCCCCGCGGAGTTACTCCAGCATTTTGTGTCTTATCTTTGGTTTAAACCAGCATCTGCAGTTCCTTCCCACACACTCCCTTTTCTCCCCCCTCCCCTTATACCCGCACACCTCCAGGTTCAGGGACGGTTTCTTCCCAGCTGTTGTTATCAGGCAACCGAACCGTCCCATCACCAACTTGAGAGCGGTCCTGAGCTACTATCTACCTCATCGAGTCCAATAATCACCCCACACACTAGTTCTGTGTTATCCCAGTTTCCCACCCTGTACACTGGGGACAATCTGCGGAAGTCAAGTAATCTACAAACCTGCACGTCTTTGGAATGTGGGAGGAAACCAGAGCATCTGGAGAAAACCCACATGGTCACAGGGAGAACGTGCAAACTCCACACAGACAGCACCTGTAGTGAGGATTGAGGTGCTGTAAGATTGTGTCACTTTGCCGTTACTCCCTCAATTCCCTCTCTTTTCACAGACATATTAGGCGCTTTTTGTAGGCTCTCCTATCCATGTTCTCCAGAGATGCTGCCAGAGTCACTCCAGCACTTTGTGTCTTTTTTTCTAAACCAGCGTCTGCAGTTTTTTAAAAATTCCACTTCTCTAGGACTTAAGACTTTATACCTCAGAGAGGCAGCGTGGAAAAGCGCCGACCAGCGCTCGTCGCCCTGTACGCTCGCACCATCTTACACACTGGGAACAATTGTAAATTGTCCCAAAGTGTCCCAGTGAACCTACCATGCCTCCTCCCTGTTCCTGTTCTCCAGCATGCCTGGGACCTTTTTATTCTGTACTGCAATGCTTTGAAGGCATGGATTCCTTGTACACTATGTAAAGCACCCGTCCCTATCTACATCCTTTGTTATTTTATCAAGGAATCCAGTTTATCAGCTCTCCATGTGAATACTGCTGAAGGTTTATCACCAGTTTCCCTCTCCAAATGCCTCCGTCCCAGATTGTTTGCACAATGTCCCATTCCATTCGCAACCGCTCAGCAAATGGAGCTGCCCCTGCCTGCTTGAAGCAAGTGCCAGACGCACTTCAGACACAGACTGATAAGCAGGAACGCTCATGTTCCCAAAGGGCCAGGAAATGCGCATCTTTCAGCAACTTAAGGGGCCTGTCCCACTTGGGCCGTCATTTACACGACAGGCCGGTAGTGTCTGACGCGCGGCGGTCGCCCGCCTCATCGTGCACCCGCACAAGCCGTCTGGCGCACGTGACGTCATTTGAAGATGGACACAACATGCAGGAGTAACTCAGCGGGACCGGCAGCATCTCTGGAGAGAAGGAACGGATGATGTTTCGGGTCGAGACTCTCCTTCAGTCTGAAAGACCCGAGACGTCACCCATTGCTTCTCTCCAGAGATGCTGCCGGTCCCGCTGAGTTACTCCAGCATTTTGCGTCCATCTCCAATCGTCTCGGCCCCACTCTGGGAGTAGGAGTGGGAGGCGGATCCGGATCCGGATCCGCAACGGCCGTGAGCCCCAGGCCGAGCTCGGCGATCGCTTGCCTGCTTCTGCTGCTGTTGGAGGTGAGACGCTGCGCCGCGCCAGGGTCTTGGGCCTGTCCCACTTTGGCCGTCAGTTACGCGACAGGGCCGGTGGCGGGCGAAGATTTTGTGCAGGGCGAAGTCCACACTCCTCCGCGCCGCTCCATGCGCCCGTCCCGCGCAGCCCACACGCTAGCAGGTCGCGTAAATGGCGCGCGAATGACGGCCAAGTGGGACAGGCCCTTAACCACCTATTACAGACTTCAGCCTTTAATAAACTCCCCTATCGTTCATTAACAAAATTATATTTTTAGGTTTTGTTTAGGCTCAACGGTAGAGTCGCTGCCTTACAACGCTTGCAGCGCCACGTTCAATCCCGACTACGGGTGCTGTATGTACGGAGTTTGTACGTTCTCCCCGTGACCGCGAGGGTTTCCTCCCGCACGCCAAAGACGGGCAGATTTGTAGGTTGATTAGTCCATAACATCCTGAAGCCGCGGTCTCCGGTAAGATAGTGTCGAGTCGGGACCTCCGAGCCGCGGGGTGTGCTGGACTGTTCATGGCCCCGACCACGGGTGAACAAGGGAGGAGAACTGGCTGAGCTTTGTGCCTTCCACCACAGTGAACAAAGATGTTTGTGTTAAATCTTATTGTGTATTGCGTGTTCTTTTTTTTAAGTGTATCGCTGCTGGCAAATTCATTTCACTGCACCTTCCGGTGTATGTGACGAATAAAATTGACTTTGACTTGGTATAAATGTAAAATTGCCTCTCGTGTGTTGTAGGATAGTGTTCACGACAATAGACAACAGGTGCAGGAGTAGGCCATTCGGCCCTTCGAGCCAGCACCGCCATTCAAAGTGATCATGGCTGATCATCCCCAATCAGTACCCCGTTCCTGCCTTCTCCCCATATCCCCTGACTCTGCTATCTTTAAGAGCCCTATCCAGCTCTCTCTTGAAGGCATCCAGAGAACCGACCTCCACCGCCCTCTGAGGCAGAGAATTCCACCACTCTGTGAGAAAAAGTGTTTCCTCGTCTCCGTTCTAAATGGCTTACCCTATTCGTAAATGTGTGGACTGTGTGGGGGATAGCTGGTCGTTGCGGACTCAGTGGGCTGAAGGGCCTGCTTCTAATCTCTAAACTAAACTAAACAATAGCCCATCGAGTCCTTGCCGACCACTGATCTTTTCATGCATTAGCACTATCCGGCATTAGGGACAATTTGCAATCTATACTGAAGCTAATTAACGTACAAACCCGCACGTCTTTGGCGTGTGGGAGGAAACCGGAGCACCCGGAGAAAACCCACGCGGGGAGAATGTACAAACTCCACGCAGACAGCACCCGTAGTCGGGATCGAACCCGGGTCTCTGGCGCTGTGAGGCAGCGACTCTACCCGGCGCGCCACCGTGTCGCACTTTGAACGTTTTCTTGTTTAAGAAGGAACTGCAGATGCTGGAAAAATCGAAGGTAGACAAAAACGCTGGAGAAACTCAGCGGGTGAGGCAGCATCTATGGAACGAAGGGTCTCGACCCGAAACGTTGCCTATTTCCTTCGCTCCATAGATGCTGCCTCACCCGCTGAGTTTCTCCAGCATTTTTGTCCACCTTCGATTTTCCAGCATCTGCAGTTCCTTCTTAAACATCATTGTTACTGAGATCACAAGGTCACTCAACTGTATGTAAACTGCCGAGCTGTGTTTAATCTGTAACCGATTATAAATAACTTGACTATCTGGATTGAAGTTGAATTAATACATTAATCTACGCCGGCTGTATGCTACAGTTCAACTCTTGCAATAAATACTGTGCATGCCAATTAAACTCCCCTTCACCAGCACCCACTTATCCTTTACAAGAACACAGGTGGACAAAAATGCTGGAGAAACTCAGCGGGTGAGGCAGCATCTATGGAGCGAAGGAAATAGGTGATGTTTCGGGTCGAGACCCCTTCTTCAGACCTACAAGGACACAGAGTGGTGGAGTCACTTAGCATCTCTGGAGAACATGGAATGGTGACGTTTTGGGTTGGGACCCTTCTCCAGATTGAAGATCTCCCCCGCTCTCCGATGGGGGTTCTGCGAGGCCCCTCGCTCGCCGCTTCCCCTTCTACGACTCCTGCCCGCTCCACAACAGTCTGAGGAAAGAAGCCATCACCTAACCCGCTGAATTATTTCAGAAAGGACTGCAGATGCTGGTAAAATCGAAGGTAGACAAAAAATGCTGGAGAAACTCAGGGGGGTGAGGCAGCATCTGTGGAGCGAAGGAATTGGTGAATCAAGACCCTTCTTCAGACCGATAGGTGACGGTAGCAATTGTGTCTCCCATCACCTATCCATGGATAGGCACAACATGCTGTAATAACTCAGCGGGTCAGGCAGCATCTCTGGAGAAGATGGATTGGTGACATTTTGGGTTGGGACCCTATTTCAGACTCTGGAGGAGGGCCCCCAACTTGAAACGTCACCTATCCATCTTCTCCAGATACGCTAGTGTGTTCAAGTCCCATCTACACTAATCCACGGTCGGCAAAAAATGCTGGAGCAACTCAGTGGGCGAGGCAGCATCTTTGGAGAGAAGGAATAGGTGACGTTTTGGGTCGTGAGTAGTCTCCTCAGTCGCCCAAAGGAAACATTTTTGGCGACCTATGACGGGTGCCGGCAGTCGCCGAAAAAGTCGCGTAAGTGGGACAGGCCCGTAATGCCCCCTGTCCCACTTAGGAAACCTGCACGGAAACCTCTGGAGACTCTGCGCCCCACCCAAGGTTTCCGAGCGGTTTTCGGAGGTTCCCGGAGGTTTTTGTCGGTACCACTTTAAAGAAACCACTTTGGACCATTAGGGAGACTGACAAAAACCTCCGGGAACCGCACGGAAACCTCGGGTGGGGCGCAAGGTCTTCAGAGGTTTCCGTTCAGGTTTCCGAAGTGGGACAGGGGGCATTAGGGAGTGAGGCATGAAAACCAAGTCTGTGGCTTCAGGTGTGTGTACGTGACATCACGGCTGTTCTTGGCATCCGGAGCGGAGGCTCCACCGAGATTAATACGACAAAGGATGTGCTCTCTTTTGCCGTCTCTCTGTTTTCCAGCGTGCAAACTGACTGTCACGTCACCTACACTCACAACAGCGACTGTGCGTCAAACAAACAAATGCTTCTTTTCCTAGAAAATGCTTTGGCTGGCTGGACTGACGTCAGCAGGTTTCTTTAGGAGGCTTGGATAGCAACTTGCTCTTGAATGGGCAGGGACGTACAACCCTTGATGTTAATGACTCCAGTGTAAACGTGGTCGACTCAACCTACTGCACAAGTGCACGTGGGGACGTTCTGCACAAGAGTTGCAATTGGAGGGAAGCACATTTGCACAGCTAGCTGTCTGAAGCGAAAGGTCTGTACACCACGACATCGCAACTTGGATATGATATCTCCACCCACAGTTGGTGACAGGACTGAATAATCCCAGTATTACAGAGTGATCTAATAGTTTAGTTTAGACATGGGGCGGGAGATTGCAACCTTCACGTGGTCCGCCCTGTTTCGACAAATGCAATCAACCCGGATTGCACAATCAAATAAGATCTCTTAAAGATAGCGGAGTCTTCAAAGGTTCTCTGGAAACTTTCAAGAGAGAGCTAGATAGGGCTCTTGAAGATAGCGGAGTCAGGGGATATGTGGGGAGAAGGCGGGAACGGGGTACTGATTGGGGATGATCGGCCATGATCATTTCATTTTATTACTCAAAAATTTAAGGATAAGGGGGAAGTCTTTTAGGACCGAGATGAGAACCGAGCCTGTGCTGACCCACCCCGTACACTAGTTCTATCCTACACACAGGAGGGGATGATAGGGGTCACACAGTCTAAGGATGAGCGGGAATTCCTTTAGGACCGAGATGAGGAAAACATTTTTCACACAGAGAGTGGTGAGTCTCTGGAATTCTCTGCCACTGAAGGTAGATGAGGCCAGTTCATTGGCTATATTTAAGAGGGAGTTAGATGTGGCCCTTGTGGCTAAAGGGATCAGGGGGTATGGAGAGAAGGCAGGTACAGGATACTGAGTTGGATGATCAGCCATGATCATATTGAATGGCGGTGCAGGCTCGAAGGGCCGAATGGCCTCCTCCTGCACCTATTGTCTATGTTTCTATGATCACATTGAATGGCGGTGCTGGCTTGAAGGGCCGAATGGCCTACTCCTGCACCTATTGTCTATTGCCTATCAAATAGAACAAGTTGTCCTACAATAGACATTAGACAATAGGTGCAGGAGTAGGCCATTCGGCCCTTCGAGCCAGCACCGCCATTCAATGTGATCATCCCCAATCAGTACCCCGTTCCTCCGCTTCACCCCATATCCCCTGACTCCGCTATCTTCAAGAACCCTCTCTCTTGAAAGCATCCAGAGAAGCGGCCTCCACCGCCCTCTGAGGCAGAGAATTCCACAGACTCACCACTCTCTGTGTTTCCTCGCCTCCGTTCTAAATGGCTTACCCCTCATTCTTAAACTTTAGAATCCGCATCCTACAACTTTGGGCCACACGCAAGAAGAAGAAGTCAAGATATACAGCACGGAAACAGGCCCTTCGGCCCCCCGAGTCCACGACGACCAGTGACCCCCATGCATTCGCACTATCCTACGCACTGGGGACAATTTACCATCAGACTATTAAACTCAACTCAAACAAAAATCTGAACTTTAATAGCCTGTTGCACTTTTTCTGTTTATTTATGTGTGTGTATATGTATATATTCATTGGTATATGGACACACTGATCTGTTTTGCATTTATTTATGCCTACAATATTCTGTTGTGCTGAAGCAAACCAAGAATTTCATTGTCCTATCTGGGACACATGACAATAAACTCTCTTGGATCTTGAATCTTGAAGAGCGTATGGGATATTTAGTGCCGTGCATTGGCACTCATGGCATTCACTCATCGGTGAATGACTCTATGATTCTCTAACCTTGAATAGCAAGGAAATTATCCAACAGATCGCGGCAATAACAGCAACTTACCTGCTCCAAATAAAAACCAAGATAATTCTTGCTTTAAAAATTCTCTGAGCAGAGAATATTTTCCTGAATAAACGTCTGCCTGAACCTACAGCATTTCAATCATCTAGTTACCAGAATACTCTATCACCTCCTTTCTGTGTCTTCTTCTGTCGTGTGGCGTGCACAGCTTAAGGTTGTCGGACCACTTGATCTATTTGATCTTCCGTTTGTGCGCTGTGTCGAGTTGATTGCATTAGTCGAAACAGGGCGGACCACGTGAAGGTTGCAATTTTCCACCCCCCTTTCTGTGTGAAAATGCTAACTGCGGGCTTTCTGTTAACTATCTCAAAGTTCCTTGCAATGCAGAAGGAGGCCATTCTGCCCATTAGGTCCATGCTGGCTCACATCCCCCCACTTATTTCCCTGCAGGTTTGTCTCCCTCGCATGCCATCAGCTCCCCGCTTACTGACGGTGTACGATGGCCAAATAGCCTACCGGCGCCTCTTTGGGGATGTGGGGGGGGGGAACTGGAGCGGCCGGGATACTCCACGCAGTCACAGGGAGAATGTGGAAAGTCCACCCAGGCAGCACCGGGAGTCAGGATCAAACCTGGGGAGCTGGCCTTGCCGGCGTTGCCCGATTCAATTGGAGAATTCCGTCGGCTCATCGTTTAGTTTAGTTTATGCCCGTCACAGAGACTGAGATATCGTGGAGAGCTTGCGTTTCGCGTGCTCTCCAGTCAACTCGTACCACGCGTACCATCGCACACAGGCATAAGGGTGGAAGGACTGAAACCTCATTGAAACCTACTGAACAGTGGACGTGGAGAGGGATGTTTCCACTCGCGGGAGAGTCTGCGACCAGAGACCACAGCCTCAGAATAAAAGGATGTACCTTTAGAAAGGAGATGGGGAGAAGTCAAAGGGTGGTGAAGGGGTGGGGAGATTGCAACCTTCACCTGGTCCGCCCTGTTTCGACTAATGCAATCAACTCGACACAGCGCACAAACGGAAGATCAAATAGAACAAGTTGTCCCACAACTTTAGGTTGTGCACGCCACACGGAAGAAGAAGGGTGGTGAACATGTGGAATTCATGGCCACGGACATCTGTGGAGGCAAAGTCATTGGGTATTTTTAAGGCGGAGATTGATAGATTCTTGATTAGTAAGGATTATGGGGAGAAGGCAGGAGAAAGGGGCTGGGAGAGAAACATAGATCAGACACGATTGAATGGCAGAGCAGACTCGATCGGGCTGACTGGCATAAAATCTGCCCCTATCTCTTGTAAACGTATAATATAGAATTCAGGAATAATGCATTTACACAGAGGTTGCTGAAAACGCAGATCCTGCAAGCACAAGTATCATCGCGGCAGCGCTGAACATGCACTGCTAGATCAACTCGTGATTGAATGAGGGAGTTGAGCCGAATGGCCTAATTCTGCTCCTATGACATGACTGTAGTGGGTAATAGGAGATCCCCTTCTGGAGCAGCATGCAGAGTCTCCATGTTTCAGTGGCTGCTCACCACTTTGACGTCTCAAGTCTCTGAAAATATCAAGGCTGATCTTTGCTTAAAGAGATTACGTGTTTAAGAAGGAACTGCAGATGCTGGAAAATCGAAGGTAGACAAAAGTGCTGGAGAAACTCAGCGGGTGCAGCAGCATCTATGGAGCGAAGGAAACAGGCGATGTTTCGGGCCGAAACCCTTCTTCAGACTGATGTAGGTTGGGGGGGGGAAGAAAGGAGAAAGGAAGAGGAGGGCTGAGGGAGAGCTGAGAAGGACCCCCCATCCTAACGGAGGAGACCCGGCCGGCCCGGACAGCAAGGCTACCAGCCTGCGGTCGCGGAAATTGGAGCGGGCTGGCAGGCGACGGACTTCTGCCACCCCTCGCCCCTTATGATTTTCTTCTCTCGCCTCTGTCTATTTCCCTCTTCTGCCACCCACCCACCCCCTATCCCCACCCCGGTGCATTCTTTATCTGCTATACGCCCCCCTTCTCTCTTCTCCTACTGCCCAAGCGGAATATGAGGTGCTGCCCCGAGAACACCTCCCCCCCCCGGCCACTTTCCGGTGGTTACTACGCTCACTCTGGTCATGGAGGAGGCCCAGGACAGAAAGGTCGGATGGGAGGATCCTTTGGGTTTCCCCCTCCCCGCAGTTAAAGTGCGCCCCCCGCTCGCCCCCCCTCTCTTCCTTCCCCCCCAGCCACCGAAACGTCGCCTAACTCCCTGACCTTTCCTTCGCTCCAACCCCCCCCCCCCCCCCGAGCGCCACCCCCGGTAAACTAGAGGAGGGAGTAGGGGGGGGGAAAGCTGCACCGTGTAAGTGGGTGTGGGGAGCGCCCAGGCAAAGGGCATGAAATTGGACCCGCGGGGTTTTTTGCTAGGGTGCCTGCTCCTCCAGCCGGTGGTGCTCACTTTTGGGAGGGGCCCAGGATCTACCTTCCCGAAAGGTGCTTTTCTTCGCTCCAAATGATTGATACGTGTTTCTCAGCCCACTTCTCACCCTACGTTGTTGTGCCCAACCTTAAAGACTACGACGGCCGACCGACGCCTGGTCCAGCGCGACGATGTTGATTTGTCTCACTG
This sequence comes from Okamejei kenojei, assembly GCA_035221665.1. Classification (NCBI taxonomy): domain Eukaryota; kingdom Metazoa; phylum Chordata; class Chondrichthyes; order Rajiformes; family Rajidae; genus Okamejei; species Okamejei kenojei. The sequence continues at coordinate 4,040,979 of CM069173.1, forward strand.
GTTGAGCCATGATTGAATGGCGGAATCGACCTGAAGGGCTGAATGGCCTAACTCTACCCCTATAACTTGTGAACTAAAGGGCCGGTCCCACTTTCACGACCTAATTCACGACCCTTTTTTTACTCGTGGACAGTTTTCATCAGGCTAGAAAAAACGGCCCGACCCACTTGATGCCATAAGTACCTACGACTAGCATCACGGCCTGCTACGACCTACCTACGACTTAGTGACGACCATGCTGCGAGTACGAGTCAAGGGCAAACTCGGCAGAGGTCATGAATTAGGTCGTGAAAGTGGGACAGGCCCTTTAGCGGGTCAGGCAGCATCTTTGGAGAATATGGATAGGTGACATTTCGGGTGATGTTGTGGCTTTTTTTTCGTAAACCAGCATCTGAAGTGTCTCCCTCTAAAATGGGCACCAGAAAATGGATTGTATTACTACGTAACATGTAAACAGAAGCTAAATAAAAGTGTGTTGGGATATTGATTAAAAAAAAACAGCCAATGATCCAGCATAAACAATTCATTGCCACAGACGGCTGTGGAGGCCAAGACATTGGGTATTTTTAAAGCAGAGATTGCTAGGTTCTTGATTAGCAAGGGTGTCAAAGGTTACGGGGAGAAGGCAGGAGAATAGATAGGGTTGAGAGAGAAAGACGGATCAGCCATGATTGAATGGCGGAGAAGGCTCGATGTCTGATGAACATAATATAGAATTCAGGAATAATGTCTGCACACAGAGGTTGCTGAAAACACGGACGCTGCAAGGACATGGATTAGATGAGACAAGTATCATTTTCAGGTCAGGTCAGGTCCCCCCGCCACGGGTACCATGTAATCCCGAGTCAGGGGATATGGGGAGAAGGCAGGAACGAGGTACTGGTTGTGGATGATCAGCCATGATCACATTGAGTGGCGGTGCAGGCTCGAAGGGCCGAATGGCCTACTCCTGCACCTATTGTCTATTGTCTACTGACGTACCTTTAGGAAGGAGATGAGGAGGAATTTCTTCAGGCAGAGGGCGGCGAGTCTGTGGAATTCTTTGCCACAGAAGGCTGCGGAGGCCAATGGATATTTTTAAGGCAGAGAGAGATAGATTAGTATGGGTGTCAGGGGTTATGGGGAGGAGAGTGGAGTTGAGAGGGATAGATCAGCCAGGATTGCATGGCGGATTGAACGACTTGATGGGCCTAATTCCGCTCTTATCACTTATGAACATTTATGATCACAACCGAGTCTCATTGAAACATAGAAAATAGGTGCAGGAGGAGGCCATTCGGCCCTTAGAGCCAGCACCGCCATTCATTGTGATCATGGCTGATCGTCCCCAATCAATTCGACTCGCAGAGGCCAAATGGCCTCCTCCTGCACCTATTTTCTGTTTCTATGTTTCTAATAACCCATGCCTGCCTTCTCCCTACGTCCCTTGACTCCACCAGCCCCTAGAGCTCTATCTACCTCTCTCTTAAATCCATCCAGTGACTTGGCCTCCACTGCCCTCTGTGGCAGGGAATTCCACATATTCACAACCCTGGGTGAATTCCACAAATTCACAACTCTCTGGGCGAAAAAGCGTTTCCTCACCTTAGTCTTAAATGTTATTCTAAGACGGTGGCCCCTGGTTCTGGAATTCCAAGACTGTGGTCCCCGGTTCTCCTCTCCCTTCCGAATCCCAGTAGGTACAAACCTAACACTCTGCAGTCTTTCCCCATCAAATACCCTGCCGGTAATGGAAAAGAGGTGAAGTGCAGTAGAGAGAAAGGATTAGGATAAACAAATTGGATTAGATTAAGTCAGGCAGGGAGATGCAAAAACACCAGCATATCGCAGTGGGGCCCAAATGCCTTAGATTTTGTTCTGCACATTTCATGTATTACTAAAGCACTTGCAAGCTTCAGTGATCTTAAGAAAAATGATTGAAAGATAAATCCAGCATGGTTAGTGGCTTGGGATCACTGGGGAAAACCTAAAGGGCCTGTCTCACTTACGCAATTTTTTTCTGCGACTTGCCGGCACTCGCAGCAGATCACCGAAAATTTTCAAAGTGTTGAAAATCCAGCGGTGACCAGAAAAAGATACAACTCTTTGGGCGACTGCTCACGACCGTACAGGCGTCATGTGTCGGCCATGTTGACCTGCGGCTTGGAAAACCCAGCGGAGACCAGAAAAAGGTACGACTGACTCTTGATCCCTGGGATGGCGGGACTGTCATATGAGGAAAGATTGAAAAGACTAGGCTTGTATTCACTGGAGTTTAGAAGGATGAGGGGTGGGGGGGGGGGGGGATCTTATAGAAACATATAAAATTATAAAAAGGACTGGACAAGCTAGATGCAGGAAAAATGTTCCCAATGTTGGGCGAGTCCAGAACCAGGGGCCACACAGTCTTAGAATAAAGGGGAGGCCATTTAACACTGAGGTGGGAAAATACTTTTTCACCCAGAGGGTTGTGAACTTGTGGAATTCCCTGCCACAGAGGGCAGCGGAGGCCAAATCACTGGATGGATTTAAGAGAGAGTTAGATGGAGCTCTAGGGGCTGGTGGAGTCAGGGGATATGGGGAGAAGGCAGGCACGGGTTATTGATTGGGGACGATCAGCCAGGATCGCAATGAATGGCGGTGCTGGCTCGAAGGGCTGAATGGCCTCCTCCTGCACCTATTTTCCATGTTTCTATGTTTCTATGACTCTTTGGGCAGCTACTCACGACCACACAGGCCATGTTGACCTACGACTAGGAAAATCCAGCGGCGACCAGAAACGATTCTTTGGGCGACTACTCACGACCATACAGGCGTGGTGGCGTATGCGGTGACGAGCGGCGACCAGAGGATTTTGGAATGCTCAAAACCCTCGCGCGCCACCTGCGTGACGTATTCCTTGCGCAGGCTGACGTACTGGTGGCGCACGCTGACGTACAGACGGCGTGCGTGTAGCGTGTGGTAACGCATGGTTGCGCACGATGACGCACGAACATTGCCCATGCTAATTTATTATGTGTCACATAGAAACATAGACAATAGATGCAGGAGTAGGCCATCCGGCCCTTCGATATGATCATGGCTGATCATCCAACTCAGTATCCCGTACCTGCCTTCTCTCCATACCCCCTGATCCCTCTAGCCACAAGGGCCACATCTAACTCCCTCTTAAATATAGCCAACAAACTGGCCTCAACTACCTTCTGTGGCAGAGAATTCCACAGACTCACCACTCTCTGTGTGAAAAATGTTTTTCTCATCTCAGTCCTAAAAGATTTCCCCCTTATCCTTAAACTGTGACCCCTTGTTCTGGACTTCCCCAACATCGGGAACAATCTTCCTGCATCTAGCCTGTCCAACCCCTTAAGAATTTTGTAAGTTTCTATAAGATCCCCCCTCAATCATCTAAATTCTAGCGAGTACGAGCCGAGTCTATCCAGTCTTTCTTCATATGGAAGTCCTGCCATCCCAGGAATCAGTCTGGTGAACTTTCTCTGTACTCCCTCTATGGCAAGAATGTCTTTCCTCAGATCTGGAGACCAAAACTGTACGCAATACTCCAGGTGTGGTCTCACCAAGACCCCGTACAACTGCAGTAGAACCTCCCTGCTCCTGTACTCAAATCCTTTTGCTGTGGTCACCGTGCGTCCACGTCCGTAAACATGCGCCGCCCGTATGCCGTCGGTGCGCCGTGTGAGTGCCGCACCACGTGACCACCTGGGTATAAAGCGCGCGTAGTTTTGCCATTTTTCCACTGGGAAAATCCCTGCCACGGAGATCGGACGAAGTACGAACGACATCGCAAATGGCTCCCAAAAGGAGCAGGGCCCTCAAGAGCACTTGGCGCGCGACTGTCGTAGCGTTGGACGATTTTCACGCCCCAGTCGCTACGTAAATGACGCATAAAATGCCGCCAAAGTGGGACAGGCCCTTTAGCCGTTTCAATGCGCCAATGAGCCGAGCTGAGATGTGAAGTAAAACTTGACACATGTTCACCTCCCCTGAAACACCTGATGTGATCAACTTCTGTGAGTCACTGAAACCATTGCAAGTCAGGTCAGGAATAGAGCCGACGGTATCGTTGCGGTGAAACTTAAAGAGAGGTTGGATTTATTCAAAGCTCAGTTTAATCTCGAGATACAGCGTGGAAACCAGCCCTTCGGCCCACCGAGCCCACCCCAACCGCCAATCACCCATTCACACTATCTACTCCCCTGTCTGCTCTCAGTCCCTCCGTAACTCCCTGATCAATTCGTCCCTTCCCACCCGAACCACCCCCTCTCCGGGCACATTCCCTTGCACCCGCAGGAAACGCTGCACTTGTCGCTTTACCTCCCCCCTTGACTCCATCCAAGGACCCAAGCAGTCTTTCCAGGTGCGGCAGAGGTTCACCTGCACCTCCTGCAACCTCACCTGTTGCATCCGCTGCTCCAGGTGTCAGCTGCTCAACATCGGTGAGACCGAGCGCAGGTCTCGGCGATCGCTTCGCCCAACACCTCCGCTCGGTTCCCACGAACCAACCGGATCTCCCGGCGGCTCAGCACTTCAACTCCCCCCCCCTCCCATTCCGAATCTGACCTTTCTGTCTAGGGTCTCCTCCATGGCCAGAGAGAGGCCCCCCCCGTAAATTGGAGGAGCAGCATCTCAGGTCCTCCCCGACCCCCCCCCCCCCCCCCCCCCCCCCAGGATTTCCACCCATGCACATAGGGCCCTAGTCTCCACATTGATGTCGTTGATTTACCTGAGCAAGAAGCCTGGCCATCTAAAACCGTTGCCGACAACACCAAATCCCAGACTTGCTAAGAACTTCCACATCCCGAGACTGAATGTACTAAGCAAATGGATTGCGCTCGCTCTCTTGGCAGCGATCTACGTCCAAAAGGATGGCAGTGTCAGTGTGCGGGTGAATATCACTGCAGTCAGACGCTATCACTGCAGTCAGACGCTATCGGCACTGTCGAAGCTCAACGACTTTATTCATCATCGCCCCCTTGTTTCTTCGGACCATACTTCTCCATGAAGTTGGCGTGCTTCTGCCGGAGGATTTCTTGCTGCTTCTTGAAGCCGTTAAGCCTGCGGGAAACAAAACGTGTGAGTGTGTGGAGGGGACTAAAGGGGTCCCGAGGGATGACAACCAGTTACTAGCGCGAAAAGGCAGGAAGTTTCATTGCTGGTCAACCGTCGGTCCCTGAACTCCATTTGTACACGCTAGAGGCGGGAAACATGTTCCCGATGTTGGGGGAGTGCAGCGTAGGTTCACCAGGTTAATTCCCGGCATGGCGGGACTGTCATATGCTGAGAGAATGGAGCAGCTGAGCTTGTACACTCTGGAGTTTAGAAGGATGAGAGGGGATCTTATTGAAACATATAAGATTGTTAAGAGCTTGGACACGCTAGAGGCAGGAAACATGTTCCTGATGTTGGGGGAGTGCAGCGTAGGTTCACCAGGTTAATTCCCGGGATGGCGGGACTGTCATATGCTGAGAGAAAGGAGTGGCTGGGCTTGTACACTCTGGAGTTTAGAGGGATGAGAGGGGATCTTATTGAAACATATAAGATCGTTAAGAGCTTGGACACACTAGAGGCAGGAAACATGTTCCCGATGTTGTGGGAGTCCAGAACCAGGGGCCACAGTTTAAGGATAAGGGGTAAGCCATTTAGAACGGAGACAAGAAAACACCTTTTCACACAGAGAATTGTGAGTCTGTGGAATTCTCTGCCTCAGAGGGTGGTGGAAACTGGTTCTCTGGAAACTTTCAAGGGAGAGCTAGGTAGGGCTCTTGAAGATAGCGGAGTCAGGGGATATGAGGAGAAGGCAGGAACAGGGTACTGATTGGGGATGATCAGCCACAATCACATTGAATGGTGGTGCTGGCTTGGCCTCCTCCTGCACCTATTGTCTATTGTCTATTCCATACCTATTCAACTGAATCCACAAGGCAGGAGGTTACTTGGAATACCTACAGCCATCAGGCTACTAAACGCTATAACCTGCAAATAAGCCCTGAACTACAGACTCAGGGGCTTTTGTTTTGCCTTTTTGCACTATTGTTTGTTTCTTTATGGTTTTTATGTGTATGTCTGCATATGTACAAAGGTAGACACAAAAAGCTGGAGTGAGGCAGCATCTCTGGAGAGAAGGAATAGGCGACGTTTCGGGTCGAAACCCTTCTTCAGACTGATGTCAGGGGAGGGGAGGGACAGAGATAGAATGTAGTCGGAGACAGTAAGACTGGTGGGAGAACTGGGAAGGGGAAGGGGATGGAGAGAGAGGGAAAGCAAGAGAAATCAATGTGTGTATATATACACACACACATATATATAATAATTGATATATATGGGTGTGTGTGTGTGTGTGTGTGCGCATATGTATGTCTATATATACATCATATATAAGGTCATAAGGAATAGGAGTAGAATTAGGCCATTCGGCCCATCAAGTCTACTCTGCCATTCAATCATGGCTGGTCTATCTCTCCCTCCTAACCCCATTCTCCTGCCTTCGCTCCATAGCTCCTGACACCCGCACTAATCAAGAATCTTACTATCTCTGCCGTTAAAATATCCCCTGACTTGTGGCCTCCACAGCCTTCTGTGGCAATGAGTTCCACAGATTCACCGCCCTCTGACGAAAGAAATGTCTCCTCCTCTGCTTGCGAGAAGAGCGTCCTTCAATTCTGAGGCTGTGACCTCAGAATGTGCCCGTTTGCTGAGAAAATGGAGCGGCTGGGCTTGTACACTCTGGACTTTAGAAGGATGAGAGGGGAACTCATTAAAACATATAAGATTGTTAAGGGCTTGGACACACTAGAGGCAGGAAACATGTTCCCGATGTTGGGGGAGTCCAGAACCAGGGGCCACAGTTTAAGAGGCCTACGTGTGGTACGGCACACTTGAGTCCACAGAGAGCTGTGACGCTCACGCCAGGCCACAGTTTAAGAATAAGGAGTAAGCCATTTAGAACGGAGACGAGGAAACACTTATTCACACAGAGAGTGGTGAGTCTGTGGAATTCTCTGCCTCAGAGGGCGGTGGAGGCCGGTTCTCTGGATGCTTTCAAGAGAGAGCTAGACAGGGCTCTTAAAAATAGCGGAGTCGGGGGATATGGGGAGAAGGCAGGAACGGGGTACTGATTGGGGATGATCAGCCATGATCACATTGAATGGCTGTGCTGGCTCGAAGGGCCAAATGGCCTACTCCTGCACCTACGGTCTATAGTGTATTGTTTGCTCTCCGATGGCCCGCGTTACTTGCGCGAGGGGCTTGTGCACCCTCGGAGGCTCTTGCCTGTGAGGCAGGCAGGCAGGCAGGCAGGCGAGAGCCCGCAAGAGAGGGTGGGGTTTTATCCCCGGGGCCTACGTGTGGTACGGCACACTTGAGTCCACAGAGAGCTGTGACGCTCACGCCAGGCCCAGATTATGCCTGGGACTGATTGTGCGTATTGAAATGAAGCTGCCTGCTATTGTGCGCCCGCCGACTGGAGCTCTTGTTCCAAGGCAAGGCACGGCGGAAGTATTCACGCTTTGCATTCATCCCCTTGAATGGGGAATGCGATACCCGACAGTAGGTGACTTGTTTTCATCTGGTCATCAGACATCCCCCTCCCCCCCCCCCCCCCCGCCCTCCTGCATCCATCCCACCCCCCCCCCCCCCACCACCCCATCCCCCTCCCCTTCTCCGATCGGTCTCAAAAGGGATCATTCTTGACTCGACGTCTATGGCAACTGAGTCTGATGGTGGCTGCGGCCTGCGATCAGGGTGGGCGGGGAGAGAGAGCACGCTGAGAAGAGGGCAATGGCACCCTTCCCCCCCCCCCCCCCCGGACCACCCGACCCCTCGCCACTTCTTCAGTAGCTCGGCAGCTGCAGAGGGTGTTAATCCGTCTGATGGACACAGACTCTCGGTTACGTGTTCCGCTGAAGTGTTGCTTGTGCATCTCGCTTGGCGGGCCCTGACAAAGAGGCTGCGGGTCCCATGCAACCTAATCTTACCCCAACATACCCCCCCCCCCCCCCCCCGCCCCCCGCTTGCTATCCCTCACTGAACCCTGCTAAAGGCCGCACCTAGGCTCGAGAACCCTCGTCTGAGTCCATGCCTGGCCTCACCCTCCCCGACAAGGGAGGAGAAGGAGTCCAGAACCAGGGGCCACAGTTTAAGAATAAGGAGTAAGCCATTTAGAACGGAGACGAGGAAACACTCACAGAGAGTGGTGAGTCTGTGGAATTCTCTGCCTCGGAGGGCGGTGGAGGCCGGTTCTCTGGATGCTTTCAAGAGAGAGCTAGATAGGGCTCTTAAAGATAGCGGAGTCAGGGGATATGGGGAGAAGGCAGGAACGGAGTACTGATTGGGGATGATCAGCCGTGATCACATTGAACGGCTGGCTCGAAGGGCCGAATGGCCTACACCTGCACCTGTTGTCCCCCCATTTCTTGTCACCTTTCCTGTCCCCTCCCCCCTCGTCTTGTCACCTCCCCTGCCTCCTCTCCCCTCTCCCCTTCCCCAGCACACCCCTCCCCATTTCTTATCACCTCCCTTGCCCATCTGAGATCTCTGTAAAGGGCCTGTCCCACTGTACGAGGTAATTCAAGAGTTCTCCTGAGTTTTCCCCTGATTCGAACTGGGAGAATGTCTGTAATGGGTCCGTAGGAGCTCGTGGATGTCTCGTAGCCGCTCGTACGAGTAACGGCAGGTGCTCGGGAAATCCGGTAAACCCGTGACGTTTTTTCAACCCTGTGAAAAATGTCCACGAGTAAACAAAATACTCGTGATGAAAAAAAAAGTTATTTTTTACTCGTACGAGCTGCTACGAGACATCCACGAGCTCCTACGGGCCTGCTACGGATATGCTCCGAGTTCAAATCAGGGGAAAACTCGGGAGAATTACCTTGAATTATCTTGAATTACCTCACACAGTGGGACAGGCCCTTTACTCCGCCGGAACCAACCTCCGGCATTTTCCCTCTATCCACACTCGGATGTCCGCGTGGCTCAAGGTTCTCGAGTCCCCTCCTTAATATTCTCCCTGCCCCTGCCTGTCAAACCAACTTCAGTGCTGGTGTAACTGGAGGCCATTTGGAATGGAGTTGAAGAAAAACTGAGTCGTGAATCTGCGGAATTCTCTACCTCAGAAGACAGTGGAGGCCAATGTGAATATGTGCTTCTGTTCCATTCTGTTTTGTAGTTTTTTTTGTACAATCCACAAGCATTGCCGCTTTTCATTTCACTGCACATCTCATAGAAACATAGACAATAGGTGCAGGAGGAGGCCATTCGGCCCTTCGAGCCTGCACCGCCATTCAATATGATCATGGCTGATCATCCAGCACAGTATCCCGTACCTGCCTTCTCTCCATACCCCCTGATCCCTTTAGCCACAAGGGCCACATCTAACTCCCTCTTAAATATAGCCAATGAATAGAATTCTATGGCAGAGAATTCCACAGATTCACCACTATCTGTGTGAAAAAAAAAGTTTCTCATCTCAGTCCTAAAAGACTTCCCCCTTATCCTTAAACTGTGACCCCTTGTTCTGGACTTCCCCAACATCAGGAACAATCTTCCTGCATCGAACCTGTCCAATCCCTTAAGAATTTTGTAAGTTTCTATGAGATCCCCCCTCAATCTTCTAAATTCTAGCGAGTACAAGCCGAGTCTATCCAGTCTTTCTTCATATGGAAGTCCTGACATCTCGTATGCGTATGTGACGAATAAACTTGACTTGACTTGACTTCTCTGGAATCTTTCAAGAGAGAGCTAGATAGAGCTCTTAGGATTCAGTGGGCCGGAGGGCCTGTTTGTGCGCTGTATTTCTAAACTAAACTAAAATAAACTAAAAGGACTACGGGATGTTTTGGATCAGACCCGTTCGTTTTCTCCAGAGATGTTGCCTGACCTGCTCGAGCTACTCCAACACTTTGTGTCTCCCTTCGGTAAAAAAACAGCGTCTGCAATTCCAATCTGCGGGCGTGAGATGTTTTTGCATTCACCTCGCGTGCAAACAGAATGCCGTGTTTTTTGAGGACGGTGTTTGCGGAGCTGAATATTTGCAATGCTACCCAATCGTGTCTTGATAAGCCGGTGGCATCTTCCAATCTTGCGGGAAGCAAGGAGAGGCATCTCTAATGGCTAATCGCAGCGGCAGACTGGAGACCAGAGACTGATAGAAATCAGTGGAAGTATAGGAGCTGAGTGTAAAGATCAAACACTAAACCAGCTACCAAAGGATGAAAGTACAAAGCTGTCCACGGTTACAGGATTCAGTCACCACCTGTTTAAACTGAACTTTAATCCAGCCAAGACACAAGTGGCAGGTCTAGAAACTCTTTTTTCCCATCCAACTCACACCAGATACACCACCCACCCAAACCCCACGGATGTTTTCACTACCTTGATACTTCTTTATCACATTGTGTGTAAGAACAAACTGCAGATGCTGGAAAAACCATCCAAGGACCCAATCAGTCTTTCCAGGTGAGGCAGAGGTTCACCTGCACCTCCTCCAACCTCATCTATTGCATCCGCTGCTCTAGATGTCAGCTGATCTACATCGGTGAGACCAATCGGTGAGATCGCTTCGCCCAACACCTCCGCTCGGTTCGCAATAACCAACCTGATCTCCCGGTGGCTCAGCACATCAACACCCTCCTCCCATTCCCAATCCGTCCTTTCTGTCCTGGGCCTCCCCCATCGACAGAGTGAGTCCCACCGCAAAATGGAGGAGCAGCACCTCATATTTCGCTTGGTTAGTCTACACCCCAGCGGTATGAACATTGACTTCTCCAATTTCAGGTAGTCCCTGCTTTCTCCCTCCTTCCCCTCCCCTTCCCAGCTCTCCCACAGCCCACTGTCTCCGCCTCTTCCTTTCTTCTTCCCCCCCCCCCCCCCCCACGCCCACATCAGTCTGAGGAAGGGTCTCGACCCGAAACGTCGCCCATTCCTTCGCTCCTCTGATGCTGCCTCACCCGCTGAGTTTCTCCAGCATTTTTGTCCACCTTCCTCTGGCCCATTTAGTCTACACAATTTAGTCTTCGCTATTTTTCTGTCTCAACCTCTCCCACCGACACCATTTGAATGTTTTTGCCTTGAGTGTCTAAAATTACCTAACCCCCCTGCACATCGAGAAGAGTAGAGTCTTGACCCGAAATGTCGCCCATTCCTTCGCTCCACAGATGCTGCCTCGCCCGCTGAGTTGCTCTGTGCTGTTACGCTGTTGAGATTTTCCGTTGAGGTTTACTGTCACGTGTACCGAGGTTCAATGGAAAGCTTTTTTATGTTGCGTGCTAACCTGTCAGCGGACAGACAATACGCGATTACAATCGATCCGTTCACCGTACAGATAACTGATAAATGGAATAACATGAATTAACTAGCATCTGCAGTTCGATCCCGACTACGGGCGCTGTCTGTACGGAGTTTGTACGTTCTCCCCGTGACCTGCGCAGGTTTTCTCCGTGATCTTCGGTTTCCTCCCACACACTCCAAAGACGTACAGGTTTGTAGGTTAATTGGCTTGGTGTAAAGAAAATGTAAAAATTGTCCCTAGAGGGTGTCGGATACTGTTGGTGTGCGGGGATCGCTGGTTGGCGCAGGTTCGGTGGGCCGAAGGACCTATTTCCGCGCTGTATCCTACACGCTCGAGGGACAATTTACATTTATTTACATTTACAAATTGGAGGAGCAGCACCTCATATTTCGCTTGGGTAGTCTACACCCCAGCGGCATGAACATTGACTTTTCCAATTTCAGGTAGTCCCTGCTTTCTCCCTCCTTCCCCTACCCTTCCCAGCTCTCCCACAGCCCACTGTCGCCGCCTCTTCCTTTCTTCTTCCCCCAACCCCCCCCACCCACCATATTAACCTACAGACCTGCACATCTTTGGGTGTCTGGGAGGAAACCGAAGATTTCTGAGAAAACCTATGCAGGTCACGGGGAGAACGTACAAACTCTGTAGCGACAGCACCCGTAGTCGGGATCTAACCCGGATCTCTGGCGCTGCGAGCGCTGTAAGGCAGCAACTCTCCCTCTGCGCCTCCGTGCCGCCCCTGTGTCTATCTTTTTGTTTTAATAACTTGCTCCATGCTTTGTTACTTCCTCCAGCATATCTATCATCAGTTAAGTGAAAGTTGTGAGATCAATCTTTTCTCCTGTTGTCGAAGGTACAGCTATTTTGGTCGTGAGGTATTTGGGGTGGACTCTCAGTCTATAGTCCCAGAGATTGTACTTTCCGTGGTGATATCTTAACCTTCAGACTATCACCTCCTACTTGTAACAGTGGCAGAGGTTTAAAACCACAGTGAAGGGTTGAAAAGCAAGTTAAAAACAAAACGAAAGACTGGTTTGTGAAAAATTAGAAAGCATACATTGAAGATTGTTGCCAAGACATCAGAAGGAGATAAAAGCAACAAAATAAAATGCAGAGAAAAAAAAATACAAGGTTAATAAAGGCAGGACTGTCATATGCTGAGAGATTGGAGCAGCTGGGCTTGTACACTCTGGAGTTTAGAAGGACGAGAGGGGATCTTAATGAAACATATAAAGGGCCTGTCCCACTTTCACAACCTAATTCACAACCTTTTTAACTCGTGGACATTTAATAATAATAATAATAATAATAATAATAATAATAATAATAATAATAAATAATAATAAATACTTTATTGATCCCCTCAGGGAAATTCAGATGTCCAGAAGCCCCCAACCAACAACCCCACACATTCAAAACGAACGCAGAAATAAAATAAATAAAATACAATGTGGATACTACTTAAGAGCAATAAATGCTTAAAAAGAACAATAATTAACAATTAACATTTTTTTTAATGCAAAAATACATCCCCCTGCAGCCTAGCAGTCCGAATTATAAAATCTAGTGGCTGCAGGGGTGATTTTTCATCGTGCTAGAAAAACGCCCGACCTACTTGATGCCAGGAGTACCTACGACTAGCATCACGGCCTGCTACGGCCTCCTACGATCTCGTGAGGACCATGCTGCGAGTATAAGTCAAGGGCAAACTCGGCAGAGGTCGTGAAAGTGGGACAGGCCCTTAAGATCATTAAGGGTTTGGGCACGCTAGAGGCAGGAAATGTGTTCTCGATGTTGGTGGAGTCCAGCACCAGGGGGGTCACAGTTTAAGAATAAGGGGTAAGCCATTTAGAACGGAGACGAGGAAACAATTTTTCTCACAGAGTTGTGAGTCTGTGGAATTCTCTGCCTCAGAGGGCGGTGGAGGCCGGTTCTCTGGATACTTTCAAGAGAGAGCTAGATAGGGCTCTTAAAGATAGCGGAGTCAGGGGATATGGGGAGAAGGCAGGAACGGGGTACTGATTGGGGATGATCAGCCATGATCACATTGAATGGCGGTGCTGGCTCAAAGGGCCGAATGGCCTCCTCCTGCACCTATTGTCTATTGTCTATTGTCTGTGGTGAGGAAGATGGTCGAGTTTGCTGGTTGTGTGGCCTGTCTTGCGGGGTGTGGTCTGGCTTGACGGGCCGAATAGCCTACTCTTGCACCTATTGTCTATTGTCTATTGTCAGAGGCCAGGTAGACCAACAGTTCTGAAGAAGGGTTTCGACCTGAAACGTCTTCTATTGTTTATCTCCGGAGATGCTGCCTGATCCGCTGAGTAAAGGGCCTGTCCCACTTTCACGACCTCTGCCGGGTTTGCCCTTGACCCATACTTGCAGCATGGTCGTCACGAGGTCGTAGGAGGTCGTAGGTAGGTCGTAGCAGGCCGTGATGCTAGTCGTAGGTACTCGTGGCATCAAGTGGGTCGAGGCGTTTTTCTAGCATGATGAAAAATGTCCACGAGTAAAAAAGGTCGTGAATTAGGTTGTGAAAGTGGGACAGACCCTTTACTCCAGCTTTTTGTGTTGAGCAGGGAGAGAGTTTATCTGCTCCTGTCTGCAGGAACTCGCTCCCTGCAAACTGATTGCAGTTTTTCCCAACATTGCGACTCCATTTTAGCAAGCATTGGCTTTAAGCTAGCGACCTTGAGGCATTTGGAAAGGTGCTGGAAAAAAAATGCACATAGCTACTTTTCACCAGGGAACAAGAAACCCTTTTGGCAAAATATTAACTTTGGCCAGCACCGACTCCCGACAGCTACAGATCCGTGCAAAAAATGGAATTTGATCCGAGAACTTAACAGCGGCATTAAGGGGAGTTCTTTGGATTTATAAATGAAGGGAAGGTGATGTTCCACAGGGATTGTTACTTGGATCGAACCCAGTTGCAGCAGGCAGACCTAATGTGGACTCTGGGATTGGACGCACAGTTTCGAACATCCGTTGCAACGTGAGTTAGGAGATATCTCTTAGTGGCAAGAACACCAACATAGGTAAGTGTGAATTACTTTCCCAATTAATTCTGGTAGTTACTCCGTGGGGAAAAAGTCTAGGACTGGACGGGTTCAGACGTATTTCTCACCAAAGGCAGTGACACAGATTAACGAGGGCGAAAGGAAAACGAAAATCCAAGCTCTGGGCTGGTTGCTTTCTAGGGGGGGGAGAGAGCAAAAACACATAGAAACACGGTAAAAAACTTGCATTAAATCTTCGTTAGACCACACTGAGCGCACAGTCATGGTTCTGGTATCCAGTTTACAAAAAGGCGAGACAAGCGTTGGAAACGATGTCGCAAGGAGTTGAGGCAATTATATCAGGATAGAGAGATTGTACTATGACAACACGCGGCAGGCTGGGGCTCTTTTCTCTGGAAATGGGGAGATGTAATAAAGGGTTTAAGAAGGGGCTGCAGATGCTGGAAATATCGAAGGCAGACAAAAATGCAGGAGAAACTCAGCGGGTGAGGCAGCAATCTATGGAGCGAAGGAAATAGGCAACGTTTCGGGACGAAACGTTGCCTATTTCCTTCGCTCCATAGATGCTGCAGCACCCGCTGAGTTTCTCCAACACTTTTGTCTACCTTAGAAAATATACTGGAGCCTCTAGGTACATTTATCACCTGATGTAATAAAGGGTGTCAGCTACTGAGTGGTTTTGTTAGGGTTATGCCCCTGTCCCACTTAGGAAACCTGAACGGAAACCTCTGGTGACTTTGCGCCCCCCACCCAAGGTTTCCGTGCGGTTCCCGGAGGTTTTTGCCAGTCTCCCTCATGGTCGAAAGTGGTTTCCGTTTCAAAAATCGGTCTTTTTTTTTTAGTCGAAGCCGGTTGCGATGCCAGTTGAAGGTGGTTGCCGGAGGACAACAAACCTCCGGGAACCGCACGGAAACCTTGGGTGGGGCGCAGAGTCTCCAGAGGTTTCCCTTCAGGTTTCCTAAGTGGGACAGGGGCTTAAGAAAGGGTTGACGCAGCCAGGTGAACGAGTTGAGAACTGGGGGCCACTACCTGGGCGGTCACGGTGGCACAGCGGTAGAGTCACTAGACAATAGACAATAGGTGCAGGAGTAGGCCATTCGGCCCATCGAGCCAGCACCGCCATTCAATGTGATCACGGCTGATCATCCCCAGTCAGTACCCCGTTCCTGCCTTCTCCCCGTATCCCCTGACTCCGCTATTTTTTAAGAGCCCTTGCTGCGCCGGAGACCCGGGTTCGATCCCGACCACGGGTGCTGCCTGTACGGAGTTTGCACGCTCTCCCCGTGACCGCGTGGGTTTTCTCCGAGATCTCCGGTTTCCTCCCACGCTCCAAAGACGTCCAGGTTTGTCCGTATATCGGCTTGGAAAATGGGTAAAAAAAAAAATTGTCCCTAGTGTGTGCAGGATAGTGTTAATATGCGGGCATCGCTGGTCGGCGCGGACCCGGTGGGCCGAAGGGCTTGCTTCCGCGCTGTATCTCTAAACTAAACCGAACTGGCCAGACCTCCAAGAGGAAATTCAGGAGAAACATCAAGAGAATGTGCCCCCAGAGAGAGTGGCTACTGGAGGTGCTTTGAAGGGGAAGCCAGATAAATGTGTGAAGGGAGAAAGAAAAAAAGGATGAGGTGATAGAGAAAAATAAACTCGGAAAAGGATCAGGTAACTCAGGAAAACACGGCTGAGAGCATGAAATTGTTGACTCCATTTGCTTTTCAAATGGAGCATTCACTTCACGAATAATTGTCAGTAACTTGTTGGGGCGGGGCGGTGGCACTGCGGTAGAGTTGCTGCCTCACAGTGCCAGAGACCCAGGTCAGATCCTGGCTTGTCTGTACGGAGTTTGTACGCTCTCCTCGTGACCTGCGTCCCGTTTTCTCCAGGATCTCCCGTTGCCACCCACGCTCTAGAGGCGTTGTCGGTTAATTGCCTTGGCATGATTGTAAATTGTGCGGGATAGCATCAGTGTCTGGGGATCATTGGTCAATAGACGATGGACAATAGGTGCCGGATTAGGCCATTCGGCCCTTCGAGCCAGCACCGCCATTCAATGCGATCACGGCTGATCATCCCCAATCAGTACCCCGTTCCTGCCTTCTCCCCATATCCCCTGACTCCGTTATTTTTAAGAGCCCTATCTAGCTCTCTCTTGAAAGCATCCAGAGAACCCGCCTCCACCGCCCTCTTGAGGCAGAGAATTTCTGAGTTGGCCGGCCTTGGCCCAGAGCGTGGGAGGAAACCGGAGATCCCGGAGAAAACCCACGTGGACCCGGTGGGCGGGAGGGCCTGTTAGCGCGCTGTATCTCTACACTGAACTAAACAAATGCTTGTTTATTTACTGTGGTTTTGTGATATTTTGAACACCCCGGACGCGTACTTTTGTCCTAACGGGCCTGTCCCACTTTCACGACCCATTGCTCAAGAGCTTTTGATTGCAACATGCGCCTTAATTTAGCTCAACAAAGAAACTGACAAGTTGCTAAAGAACTTTAAAATTAAACTTAAAGAGTTGCTAATTCACGACCTCTGCCGAGTTTGCCCTTGACTCGCACTCGCAGCATGGTCGTCACGAGGTCGTAGGAGGTCGTAGGTAGGTCGTAGCAGGCCGTGATGCTAGTCGTAGGTACTCGTGGCATCAAGTAGGTCGGGGCGTTTTTTTCTAGCCTGATGAAAAATGTCCACGAGTAAAAAAGGTCGTGAATTAGGTCGTGAAAGAGGGCCAGGCCCTTAAATGTACCTAGAGGCTCCAGTATATTTTCTAAGGTAGACAAAAGTGTTGGAGAAACTCAGTGGGTGCTGCAGCATCTATGGAGCGAAGGAAATAGGCAACGTTTCGGGCCGAAACCCTTCCGAGTTTCGGCCCGAAACGTTGACTATTTCCTTCACTGCATAGATGCTGCCGCACCCGCTGAGTTTCTCCAGCACTTTTGTCTACCTTCGATTTTCCAGCATCTGCAGTTCCTTCTTAAACAGTATCTTTTCTAAGCTGACTCATCTTGTGACGTGTCCTGAGCTGCGAGTGTTTATGCTGCTCCGCCGTTTGATTAATGAAGTGGTCCTGCGTTCAAAAGATCTGCAGATTCTCCCTATTTTGATCCGGGAGTCGGGATCCAAGCAGAATATTTCTTGGCGCGGCCACCCTTTTATTGGCCGGTGTCAACTCATGGACGCCTGCCCAGTCGAAGGATTATGTTCTGAAGCGCTGCTCTGCAGTTTGCTGTCCCCCACTCTTGGCTGAGAGCTGCCTACGATCCTATCCAATGGAGTTAGTTACCAGCAAAGTAACTCGAAACCCACCCAGCCACAGACGGCTGTGGAGGCCAAGTCAGTGGATATTTTTAAGGCGGTGATAGATAGATTCTTGATTCGTAAGGGTGTCAGGGGTTATGGGGAGAAAGAAGGCAGGAGAATGGGGTCAGGAGGGAGAGATAGATCAGCCATGATTGAATGGCGGAGTAGACTTGACGGGCCGAATGGCGTAATTCTGTTCCTGTCACTTATGAACTTTTCATGGTACAGCAAGTCGAGTTTAGTTTTAGAGGTACAGTGCAAAAACACCGAGTCTTCAGCAACACCGAGTCCCGCCGACCGGCGATCACCCCGCACGCTAGCACTATCTTTTTTTTTCTTTTAAATATTTATTTTATTTGAAGCAATTGTACAAGGAGAAAGTAATCGACATAACAGTTAGACAATTTTCGTACAGCTTCAGTTTTAACATTTTATAAACTAACTAGACCAAGTGCAGACCCGTCGGGTCTGTTCCCCGAACGTGCGGTTGAGTGGGGGGGGGGGGGTGGGGGGGGGGGGGGGGTAATAAGTAAATCGGAGAAAGAAAAAAGGAAAGAAAGGAAAGGAAAATGAAAGGAAAAAGAAAAGAAAGAATTTCGAAAAAGATACGAAAAAGAAAAAGGAAAAACCCCTGAACTAACGAAGAAGTGAAAAAAGAAGCGGAGATATATACCACTACCCTTCCTTACGCCCGCTCACCCAACCCTAGCGTCGGTTTTGCACTAGCACTATCTTACACACAGAGTTTAGAGCTAGATAGGGCTCTTAAAGATAGTGGAGTCAGGGGATATGGGGAGAAGGCAGGAACGGGGCACTGATTGTGGATGATCAGCCACGATCACATTGAATGGCGGTGCTGGCTCGAAGGGCCGAATGGCCTACTGCTGCACCTATTGTCTATTGTCTATTGACTAGGGACAAATTTTTAATTTTACCAAAGCCAATTAACCTACAAACCTGTACATCTTTGGAGTGTGGGAGGAAGCCTGGGCTTCTGCAGAAAACCCACGCAGGTCACGGGGGGAACGTGCAAACTCTGTACAGACAGCGCCGGTGGTCAGGACGGAACCCCGTGCCACCCCAGGTCTTAAACATCCCCTGGACCAAACAATGGAACAAGATACAGAAGGCATAAGAGTCACCCTGAAACTAAACTTGTTCCATCGCCCTGTGTAACAGACCCCGGGCGGGAACAGAATCGGATAGAAGTAAAGGAGAACGCCATGGGTGGTTCAGTGGCGCAGCGGCAGTGTTGCTGCCGCATGGTGCCAGAGACGCGCGTTCGATCCTGACTGCAGGCGCTGTCTGGACGGAGTTTGTACGCTCTCCCTGTGACTGCGTGGGTTTTCCCCCGGGTGCTCCGGTTTCCTCCCACACTCCAAAGATGTACACCCGGCATCTGTAAACTGTCCCCGGTGTGTGGGAAAGTGCCAGTACGGGTTGATCGCTGGCCACCACAGATTCGGTGGGCCGAAGGGCCTGTTTCCACGCTGTATCTCTAAAGACTGAAGTTAAGTTTAAAGTGCCGTGAGTTCTGACGAAAGGGGGAGTCCAGAACCAGGGGCCACAGTTTAAGAATAAGGAGTAAGCCATTTAGAACGGAGATGAGGAGTCACTTTTTCTCACAGAGAGTGGTGAGTCTGTGGAATTCTGTGCCTCAGAGGGTGGTGGAGGCAGGTTCTCTGGATGCTTTCAAGAGAGAGCTAGATAGGGCTCTTAAAGATAGCGGAGTCAGGGGATATGGGGAGAAGGCAGGGGTGGGGTACTGATCTAGGCTGTGCACGCCACACAAAAGAAGAAGGGAGAAGGCAGGAACAGGGTACTGATTGGCGATGATCAGCCATGATCGCATTGAATGACGGTGCTGGCTTGAACTCCTGCACCTATTGTCTATAAACCGGAGCACCTGGAGGAAACCCACTCAGTTACAGGGTTTCTACGCTGTCCGCCCAGCTGAGTATCTCCGGTGCTTTGAAATGTTTCAGTCCAGACTGCTGACATCCAGTCCCTTGTTTTGTTTTTTTCACAGCTCCCTCTGAATGTTCAAACACACAGAGCGAGCAGGGACAGCGTGGAGTAGGTACAAAGTTCTCCCCACGCAGTCTTGTCACGGCTGCACCAGCACAGGTTGGAACATAGAACAGGCCCACCTGCCCACAATGTCTGTGCTGAGCATGATGCCAAATTAAACTTATCCCATCTGCCTGCACTTGCTCCATATCCTTCCGTTCCCTGGTTGCTGCTTCTGCCTCCAGCACCACCCCCTGGCAGCGTGTCCAGTCACCCAACACCCTCTGCGTAAAAAAAGGAGGCCCTTCTTGGACGAGCTGGAGAAGGACGCCAAGATCAAGAGCTGCGTCGCTGTTGTTGAGGGTCAATAGACAACAGGTGCTGGAGTAGGCCATTCGGCCCTTTGGGCCAGCACCGTCATTTAATGTGATCATGGCTGATCATCCCCAATCAGTACCCCGTTCCTGCCTTCTCCCCATATCCCCCTGACTCCGCTATGTTTAAGAGCCCCATCTAGGTCTCTCTTGAAAACATCCAGAGAACCTGCCTCCACCGCCCTCTGAGGCAGAGAAATCCACAGACTCACCACTCTCTGTGAGAAAAAGTGTTTCCTCGTCTCCTTACTCCTTATTCTTAAACTGTGGCCCCTGGTTCTGGACTCCCCCAACATCGGGAAGATGTTTCCTGCCTCTAGCGTGTCCAAGATCCCCTCTCATCTTTCTAAACTCCAGAGTGTACAAGCCCAGCTGCTCCATTCTCTCAGCATATGACAGTCCTACCATCCCGGGAATTAACCTTGTAAACCTACGCTGCACTCCCTCAATAGCAAGAATGTCCTTCCTCAAATTAGGGGACCAAAACTGCACACAATACTCCAGGTGTGGTGTCACTAGGGCCCTGTACAACTGCAGAAGGACCTCTTTTCTCCTATCGTTGAGGGGGCAGTAGGACATCCGCTGTTGCCAGGGTCCGGAGGGCAAGGAGCACCACCTGTCCACCTGGGGTCCGTAGGGGGGAGGAGCGGCGCTTGCTGTCGGTGACCGAAGGACTGGTGACGGGATTTAGGGGAGTGGGCAGGGCCGAAGATGTCCTGGTCGGAGCTGCCCCTGGGCCCGGCCAAGCCGGCCATCCGCGGGTCACGGCACCAGGAGAAAGAGGGCTCTACCCGAGCCGGATGCTTGCCCCTTCACCGGGGTTACGTCTGCGCCCGAGTGGTGTTAGGGAGGGTCATCGTTGTATAGTAGTTATTTAGTATATTTGTTTGGAAATATAGTGTCTGAATAATTTGGAGATTTTGTAATATGGTAGTTTTTTTTTGGTTTCTGTATTGTGATTGTAATTAAATAAATTATTTTTGATTTAAAAAAAAATCTGTGTAAAAATGTTGCTTCGCACATCTCATTTAACCGTCGACCTTAAAACGAAGGCCTCTAGTCTTTGGCATTCTCCACCCTGGGAAAAAAGGTTCTGACTGTCTCGACACTATCTTTGCCTCTCAGCCGACCAGCGATCCCCGCACACTAACACTATCCCACACACCAAAGACCACAGCCCACTGTCACCACCTCTTCCTTTCTTCTTCCCACCCCCACATCAGTCTGAAGCAAAGATCCTATCGCGGAGCAAGGTAGATCCACTCGACGAAAAAGGCGTAGTACGGTCATGGGCAGATTCGTGGGTAATTTTCGGCCCCATTTCCGTAACCGGCTTCCGTCTCCGCACCAAAGATCCCGCCGTAGCGGAGCAAAGATAACTAGTGCGGAGACGGAAGCCGGTTACGGAAACATCTTCGTAAAAATCAAAGTTCTTTGGTAAAAATCTACTCCTCATTTTCAGAATTATAATTTATTAACACAAACTGTTCCCCCGCAACGTTAATTACACTGCGGGTCGGGTCGGGTCGGGTCGGGTTACTGAAATGGATGAAAAAAAGGCCCACGTTCCGTTCCGTTGCGTACTACACGTCAGCCCGTTGCATTTAGCAGGAGTGGTGTATCTTGCTCCGCTATAGGATCTTTGCGACACACACTAGGGACAATTTTTTACATTTACGCCAAGCCAATTTACTTACAAGCATGTACGTCTCTGGAGTGTGGGAGGAAACCGAAGTGGAAGACTGGAGAAAAACCCACTCAGGTCTCAGGGGGAAGGTACAAACTCCGTACAGACAAGCACCCGTAGTGGGGATCGAACCCGGGTCCCTGCCGCTGAAAGGCAGGAGCTCTACCCTGCGCCACCGTGCCGCACGGCTTGTAAGGTATAAACCAGCATCTGCAGATCCTTCCTGCGGCTCCTGCGTCCTCTTTGTCCGCCATCCGTGGGCACACTGTGGTCGAAAACCCTTTCAGCATCTGGCAGGGATGGTGGTCCTCAATTGGAGGTCTTTCTGTGTGGGATTCTCCCCCCCCCCCCCTCACCCTCCCCACTCCCTTCTCTCTTTACCTTGGGGTCCTGAGACGGAGAGCGTTGGACAGATGTTTAACTAGTTTCACATATTCCCCATGTCACGCGTAATATTCGCATCCCGGAAGAGTCTGTGCAAGAAGCTTATACATAAGATGGTGACTGTGATGTAGTGTGTGCTGGGTTGCAGCCCCCGTTCGAATATGTGAAAGGAATACTGAACGATTACTAGATGTATAATGTTTAAGAAGGAACTGCAGATGCTGGAAAATCGAAGGTGGACAAAAATGCTGGAGAAACTCAGCGGGTGAGGCAGCTTCTATGGAACGAAGGAAATAGGCGACGTTTCGAGTCGAGACCCTTCTTCAGACTACTAGATGTACATGGGTTCCAAATAATCGCAGATTGGAGGAACATCATCTCATATTTCTGGATTGTCAAAGCTGCCACAGCCAGGTTTTTATCCACGAGTAGTTGCTCTACTCAACAGCCAAAAATCTGTAGCCTCCCTTTGATCTGGTATTTTGTTGGTTCACATGCTTGATCAATGGTGTTTTATCATTAATGTCATTATTATTATTAATGTTGGGTGTTTTCTGAGTCATTCAATAGACAATAGACAATAGTTGCAGGAGTAGGCCATTCGGCCCTTCGAGCCAGCACCGCCATTCAATGTGATCATGGCTGATCATCCCCAATCTGTACCCCGTTTGTAACTGTCACTGTATGTCATGTTGTTACTTGTGGGCGGAGCACCAAGGCAAATTCCTTGTATGTGAATACTTGGCCAATAAACTTACTTACTTACTTACTTATTTTGCTTGGGCAGCTTACAACCCAGCAGTATGTATATTGACTCCTCTAACTTAAAGTAAACCCTTGCATCCCCTCTCTCTCTCTCTGTCCTTCCCCCACCCTAGTCATCGTATTAGTTTCACTGCCGCCCTATTGATTTTCACTGTATGTATGTGGGCCGAAGGGCCTACTCCTGCACCTATTTTCTATGTTTCTATGTCTCCATACTTGCTGCCTCACCCGCTGAATTTCTCCAGTATTTTTGTCTACCTTCGATTTTTCCAGCATCTGTAGTTCTTTCTGAAACATTTATTTTATGCGTGTTTGTTGATCCGCTATTATGATCTAGATACCTAAACTTATCATTTATCGTATGAGCGTTTTTTGTGCATTTATTTTTGAGTTGTTGCGTAAATTTGCTTGGAACGCGACAACAAGCAAAACTGTCATTATTCTGTTCGCGGTGCACATGACGAATACTCTTGATGGAAAGTCTAAAGCCCATATCAGGTTTATATACAGCACCAAGATTGCAAACAATCTGGTTGGCAGAGAGGTCCATGGCTAGTCAATGGGCAGGGAACAGTTTGTAGCTGGTAGACAAAAATGCTGGAGAAACTCAGCGGGTGAGGCAGCATCTATGGAGCGAAGGAAATAGGCCACGTGTCGGGCGGAGACCCTTCTTCAGTTTGTAGCTGGGACCTGTTTGCTGGGGATCCAAGTCAGTGGCTTCATACGGCAATATTTGGCCATGGGGATCTCTGCTCGTCCACTATTGAACATGGGTACAGATCGCTCCCAGAGAGACATAACAGATCCCAAGCAAAGACACAAAGTGCTGGAGGAACTCAGGAAAGAGTGTTCCCGTCACGGCCCTGTTTCCACCAATCTTTCCACCACCAAGCGACAAGACAGATAGACGCCATTGTATGCAGATGCCGAGAAGTGTGTTCAGCCCTGGCTGAGCAACTGCTAATCTTGTGTGTGGACTCGATAATGTATAACCAGTTATCGTCTACCCCACAGCCAACAATGGACCATTGTGGGCTCCAACTTTCCCCGATCATCGTTGTTTTTATTCATTGCATAGCTTTCATTCCTTCAACTTTTGCTCTGGTATTTTATTAACTCACATGTATAAGCAATAATGTTTTATTGTTAATGTTTAATGTTTTATGTGTCATTCCTAACTGTCACTCTATGTCATGTTGTCACTTGCGGGCAGAGCACCAAGGCAAATTCCTTGTATGTGAATACTTGGCCAATAAACGTATTCATTCATTCATTCACTCATTTCTTCTATTTATCTTCTATATCTTTCGTTTGCCTTTCCCCTGACTCTCAGTCTGAAGAAGGATCTTGACCCGAAACAATATCTGTTCCTTTTCTCCAGAGATGCTGCCGGACCCGTTGAGTTACTCCAGCTTTTTGTGACCGAACTGATCTATAGGAGCAGAGAGGAAGGCGATGGGGGTGTCTAGTTGGAGATTTTTCTTGTCAGTCTGCTCTTGGGTCAATAGACAATAGACAATAGGTGCAGGAGTAGGCCATTCGGCTTTTCGAGTCAGCACCGCCATTCAGTGTGATCATGGCTGATCATCCACCATCAGTAGGTCCTGCCACGATGGTTCAGGCAGTAAGCAATTGTGGGCAGGGGGAGGGGGAACGGTGGTCTGATAGTCCTGTCTCGCACTCCAGGATTATGACAGCATGGGTTAGATACAGAGTAATAGCCCTGTCCCACGGTACGAGTTCATTCCAAGAGCTCTCCCGAGTTTGCCCTGTTTTGAACTCGGAGATTTACGGTAATGGCCACTCGCCGGTACTCGGGGCTCTCGTGGCGGTTTTTCAACACGCTTACCGTGTTAGCGAGTCTTCCCGAGTACCTGCCGTTAGCAGGTAAGCTAACCGTGCTTACCTGCCGTTAGCGAGTCTTCCCGAGTACCTGCCGTTAGCGTTACGAGCCACTAAGACACGTCCCCGAGCTCCGACGTACCCGCTACGTTCATTCTCCGTGCTTACCACGAGTTTGATTTTTTTATAAACTTGGGAGAGCTATTGGAATGAACTCGTACCGTGGGTCAGGTGCTTTAAGTCTTCCTCTGCACAATCCCGTCACACACGCCCAGAACAGAATAGCATGGGATAGGTGCAGACTATTGGCCTATCCCACCTAGGCTATTTCTAGGCGACTGCCGCCGACCTTCATAGTCGTAGGTCGCCGGGAAAAATGGCCACTGGACGCCCCTTCGACATAAAATTTGAAATAGAATCTTTAAAAAAAAACTTTAACTGAAAAAAATAAACGAAGACAATAGCGGCGACAACCTGGCAACAACTACGACAGCGCCTACGTCAGGAGAAGTCAAGCTACGCTCACTGGCGTCAAACCCACTGTCGCCGACTGTCTCCGAAAATGTTTCAACCTGTTGAAAATCCAGCGACGACCAGAAAGACGCCACGACTCTTTGGGCGACTGAGGGGACGACTCACGACCGTACGGGCGACACCCCGGCGACCGTGTGGCGGCAGCCTAGTCGCCCGTAGAGTCGTACCGTCTTTTTCTGGTCGCCGCTGGATTTTCAACAGGTTGAACATTTTTCGGAGACAGTCGGCTACAGTGGGTTGGACGCCAATCAGCGTAGCTTGTCTTCTCCTGACCTATCGTAGGTTGTCGCCAGGTTAACGCCAGTTCTCGCCACGTGACGTAGGTTGGCGCCGGTGTTGGCCGTTTTTTTGTTGTTATTAAAGTAATGATTCTATTTCAAATTTTATGTCGAATGGGGGTCTAGTCACCGGTTTTTCGGCGACCTGATAGTCGCCGGCAGTCGCCTAAAAATAGCCTGGACAGGCCCGCCAGTTACTCCAGTCGCAGGAAGAGCTTGTGCCAGCGAAAGCGTTAAAACTCTCATTGCCAGTCATCTGAACCGTAGACCTTGCTCCTGCGTATCAGACACCTGTTCCTTACAGCTCACTGCTCTTGTGTATCTCATTGTAGTAGATAAAATCTTCAAAATACCACCAGCTGTGACAGGCCCAGTCCTGTTCATTATCTGCTTCAGCAAGATCAGTCGAATGACTCAGCCTCGGCACACAACAATACAGTATGTTTTTATGGTGGCACTCAACTGCAGCCCAGCTGTATCTTGATGGGACAGTGCAGAGGCAGCTAGAACCAGGCAGCTAACCTGTTGTGTCCCCGAACACACAGTGCAGACGAGAGGAAGCCTTGTGTAGGAAGGAACTGCAGATGCCGGCTTCCACCGAAGATAAGAAACAAAATGTTCTATTAAGGGGGATAAGTCCCTCTTTGTCACCTATCCATAGAAACATAAAAAATAGGTGCAGGAGTAGGTCATTCGGCCCTTCGAGCCTGCACCGCCATTCAATATGATCATGGCTGATCATCCAACTCAGTATCCCGTACCTGCCTTCTCTCCATACCCCCTGATCCCTTTAGCCACAAGGGCCACATCTACCTCCCTCTTAAATATAGCCAACAAACTGGCCTCAAGTACCTTCTGTGGCAGAGAATTCCACAGACTCACCACTCTCTGTGTGAAAAATGTTTTTCTCATCTCGGTCCTAAAAGACTTCCCCCTTATCCTTAAACTGTGACCCCATGTTCTGGACTTCCCCAACATCGGGAACAATCTTCCTGCATCTAGCCTGTCCAACCCCTTAAGAATTTTGTACGTTTCTATAAGATCCCCCCTCAATCTTCTAAATTCTAGCGAGTACAAGCCGAGTCTATCCAGTCTTTCTTCATATGGAAGTCCTGCCATCCCAGGAATCAGTCTGGTGAACCTTCTCTGTATTCCTGCATCTAGCCTGTCTAACCCCATTCTCCTGCCTTCTCCCCATAACCCCTGACACCCGCACTAATCAAGAATCTATCTCTGCCTTAAAAATACCCACTGACTTGGCCTCCACAGCCTTCTGTGGCAAAGAATTCCACAGATTCACCGCCTTCTGACTAAAGGAATTCCCCCTCAGCTCCGTCCTAAAGGAAACGTCCTTTAATTCTGCGGCTGTGACCTGAGGCTATATACCGATGTACATTCGCTAGACCGATGTACACGTGACAATCATTCATCATCCAACATGTTCTCTTCACAATCCCACAACTTCTTGCACCCGCCTACACGTGAGGGACGATTTACAGAGGACATATCGTCATATGGGAACAAGCTAGAGGAATTCAGCATGGTCACGGGAAAAACATGGAAGCTTCTCACCTGACTGGAAGGGTCAGGCAGCAGGTCTACCTGCTGCGAGCGACACTCTGTCATCACCTGCCTCCATCAAATCCTCCCCCAACTTTCCTTTGCTCCAAGCGAAGCAATCCCACTCAATTAAATCTGACATCGCCATCTCGGCAGACAGAAATGCTGGAGAAACTCAGCAGGTGAGGCAGCATCTATGGAGCGAAGGAAATAAGCGACGTTTCGGGTCGAGACCCTGCTTCGGGGCCTGTTTCCATGCTGTATCACTCTGTGATGATGTGCAATATCTGTGTATGATAGATTTTCGCAAGCAAAGATGATGCGGGCATTAGGCATGAAGACTGAATCACAAGAGGATTTCAACCATCATCTTGTTGAATAGTAGAGCAGTGCTAAGACAGATCGATCTATTCACCATATAGCTGCTCTAGGTGTCAGCTGCTCTACATCGGTGAGACCAAGCGTATGTTTCGCCCAACACCGCTGCTCGGTTCGCAATGACCAACCTGATCTCCCGGTGGCTCAGCACTTCAACTCCCTCTCCCATTCCGAATCTGACCTTTCTGTCCTGGGCCTCCTCCATGGCCAGAGTGAGTCCCACTGTTAACTGGAGGAGCAGCACCTCATATTTCACTTGGGCAGTTTACACCCCAGCAGTATGAACATTGATTGCTCTCATTTCAGGTAGTCCCTACATTCTCCTCTCCTTCCCAGCTCTCCCTCAGCCCACTGCCCCCACCCCCACCCCCAGCTCTCCCTCAGCCCACTGCCCCCCACCCCCCACATCAGTCTGAAGAAGGGTCTCGACCCAAAACGTCGCCTATTTCCTTCGCTCCATAGATGCTGCCTCACCCGCTGAGTTTCTCCAGCATTTTTGTCTACCTTCGATTTTCCAGCATCTGCAGTTCCTTCTTAAACACCTCTCAATCTCTGGAGCAAGTATACATAGTATGCATGTATACATACAGGTATACAAAGGGGGGCACAGTGCTGCAATGGTAGAGTCGTTGCCTCACAGCGCCAGAGTCCCGGGTTCGATCTGACTGCGGGTGCTGTCTGTACAGAGCCCTATGTTCTCCCTGTGACCGTGTGGGTTTTCTCCAGGTGCTCCGGGTTCCTCCCACACTCCAAAGACGTGCGGGTTTGAGGGCTAAATGGTTTGGTAACAATGTAAAATGTCCCTGGCATGTGTAGGATAGTGCGGGGATCCCTGGTCCGCGCCGACTCGGTGGGCTGAAGGGCCTGTTTCAATAAACAATAGACAAGGAGACAATAGACATAGGTGCAGGAGGAGGCCATTCGGTCCTTCGAGCCAGCACCGCTATTTAATGTGATCATGGCAGATCATCCCCAATCAGTACCCCATTCCTGCCTTCTCCCCATATCCCCGACTCCGCTATCTTTAAGAGCCCTATCTAGCTCTCTATTGAAAGTAACCAGAGAACCGACCTCCACCGCCCTCTGAGGCAGAGAATTCCACAGACTCACAACTCTCTGTGTGAAAAAGTGTTTCCTCGTCTCTGTTCTAAATGGCTTACCCCTTATTCTTAAACTGTGTGTGGCCCCTGGTTCTGGAATCCCCCAACATCGGGAACATGTTTCCTGCCTCTAGCCTGTCCAAACCCTTAATAATCTTATATGTTTCAATAAGATACCCTCTCATCCTACTAAACTCCAGAGTGTACAAGCCCAGCCGCTCTCAGCATTCTCTCAGCACTGACAGTCCCGCCATCCCGGGAATTAACCTGGTGAACCTACGCTGCACTCCCTCAATAGCAAGAATGTCCTTCCTCAAATTAGGGGACCAAAACTATACACAATACTCCAGGTGTGGTCTCACTAGGGCCCTGCACAATTGCAGAAGGACCTCTTTGTTCCTATACTCTCAAAACGAAACGAAACACTTCTTCCTGCCTTTCCAAGAGTGGGAGTAGACTTTGCATCATTCCCAAACATTGACAACCACCTCTAGCCGCCCGGGTCCCAAATGTGCACTTCCCATCATAACCCTGCTGGAAGATCAGCTTCCATTTCATCAGGCTTCTTGTGTGGTTCAGTTTTAAGCGTAGCCATAGGAGCTATATAAATATTTGGCACTTGTCGTTCAGTGCACAGATGTGGGGAGGAAAAGTACTCAGGGCAAAGACCGAAGACTCAAGAAACAGCTGTAAACAGTATTTGATAATTTCTAGACATTAGGACATCCCATATACACACCAGAGCAATAGATATAAACAGATGCCAAGTTTGTTATTCATGGGGTCTTGGCTGGCTTTGTGGAAGCACAATGCTGTCAGCTGGCATTGTTGCCGTTTCGTCAATCACTATGTGTGGGGAAGGGTAGATTATACTCTGTGTGGAACACAAAGTGTCGGAGTAACTCAGCGACCCAGGCAGCATCTCCGCAGGACACGGATTGGTGATATCTTGGAGCGCACATCTCCTTTGAAATTTCTATGTTATGCCAGGACTGGATCCTAAACGGCCTGTCCCACTTGGACGTCATTTGTGCGTAATTTCCACGACATCCTTTACGCGTCACGACGCACGTGATGCGCGCTTGGTGCGCATTACGCGCTCATGGTGCGTGGTGACGTAGGCAGCGTCGCGCAGTCGCCCCAGGATTTTGGGATGTACAAAATCTTCGCTCGCCATCTGCGTGATGCGCAAATGACGCCCAAGTGGGACAGGCCGGTAAGAGCCACAGCACAATACGATCAACCATGATCACAATTAATGGCAGTGCTGGCTCGAAGGGCCGAATGGCCTCCTCCTGCACCTATTTTCTATGTTTCTAAAGTATAAGGTAGATAAAAATGCTGGAGAAACTCAGCGGGCGAGGCAGGATCTATGGAGCGAAGGAATAGGCGACGTTTCGGGGCGACCCGAAACGTCGCCTATTCCTTCGCTCCACAGATGCTGCTCGCCCGCTGAGTTTCTCCAGCATTTTTGTCTACCTTCGAGTTTTCCAGCATCTGCAGTTCCTTCTTAAAGCCCTGTCCCACGGTACGAGTTCATTCCAAGAGCTCTCCCCGAGTTTGCCCTGATTCGAACTCTGAGATTTACGGCAATGGCCGCTCGTCGGTACTCGGGGCTCTCGTGAACATTTGTCAACATGTTGAAAAATCTTCACGAGGCTTCCCGTGCTCACCTGCCGTCAGCGAGTCTTCCCGAGTACCCGCCGTTAACGTTAAGAGACGTCCCCGAGCTCCGACGTACCCGCTACGTTCATTCTCCATGCTTACCACGAGTTAGATTTTTTTTAAATTCAGGAGAACTCTTGGTATGAACTCGTACCGTGGGACAGGGCTTTTAAACAATACTAAAGTATAGGTCACCTATGATGCAACTAAATGGGGATGGCAGGCTCAAGGGTCTGAAATGCAGGGTGCCATGGTGGCACAGCGCCAGTCACTTGCCTTACAGCGCCAGAGACCCGGGTTCAATCCTGACTACGGGTGCTGTCTGCACGGAGTTTATATGTTCTCCCAGTGACCTGCGTGGGTTTTCTCCAGGATCACAGGATTCCCAGTAGTAAAGAATGCAAACGCAATGCTCGCATTTATTTCACGAGGGCTTGTATACAAAAACAGGGATGTAATGCTGAGGCTCGACATGGCGCTGGTCAGGCCGCATTTGAAATATTGTGGGCAATTTTGGGTACCATATCTGAGGAAGGATGTGCTGGCTCTGGAGAGGGTCCAGAGGAGGTTTACAAGAATGGAGGCAAAGACAGCGGAAATATTCAAGGCATGGGTTATGGGTAGAAGGCAGGAGAATGGGGTCAGCTATGATTGACTGGTGGGGTGGACTCGATGGCCTAATTCTACTCCTATAACTTATGAACACGATTTTAAGGGCCTGTCCCACTTTTTTAGGCGACTAGCGTCTTTCTGGTCGCTGCTGGATTTTCAACACGTTGAAACATTTTCGGAGACAGTCGGCGACAGTGGGTTTGACGCCAATGAGCGTAGCTTGACTTCTCCTGAGGTAGCTGCTGTCGTAGTTGTCGCTAGGATGCCGTAGGTTGTCGCCGGTGCTGACTTCGGTTTAGTTATGTTGTTAAAATAATGATTCTATTTCAAATTTTATGTTGAAGGTGGGGTCTAGTCGCCGGTTTTTCGCGACTGCTACGACTATGAGAGTCGCCTAAAATTAGTCGAAGTGGGACAGGCCCTTTAGGATCTTATGATCTCTGATCCCACTTAGGATTGATGCCACACTCCAAAGACGCACAGGCTTGTTAGTAAATTGGCTTGGTATAATTGTAAATTGTCCCTAGTATGTGTAGGATAGTGTTAAGGGCCTGTCCCACTTGGACGACCTAATCCACGAGTTTAGAAGACCCTAGACGAGTTCAAAAACATGTCAAGGTCGTGTTGACCATCCAAAGTAAAAGACCTCCCACGACTATGTCTACGACCTCCCACGAATATGTCTACGACCTCCCACGACTATGTCTACGACCTCCCACGACTATGTCTACGACCTCCCACGACTATGTCTACGACCTCCCACGACTATGTCTACGACCTCCCACGACTATGTCTATGACCTCCCACCACTATGTCTACGACCTCCTACGACCCTCCTCGACCTCAGTCTTCCACACCTAAGACCAACTACGACTAGCTCCGAATGGAAAATGATCGCATGATAAAACAATGTCATGTTTGCATTCTTTTTCTCAGGCCAGTTACCGACCTACGACTACCTACGACCTACCCATGACCCACCTACGAGTAAAAAGTACCAATTTGTTAAATGCCAACCTTTTTTTTACTCGTGGACATCAGGCTGGAAAAAACGCCGCGACCTACTTGAGGCCACGAGTACACAGAGACCACTCACGAGCATGAGGAAGAGTTACAAAGACCTCCTACGACCTCGTGGCGACCACGCTGCGAGTGTGAGTCAAGGGCAGACTCGGCAGAGGTCGCCAATTAGGTCGTGAAAGTGGGACAGAGGCTTTAGTGAGAGGGGGTCGCTGGTCTGCGCCAACCCGTTGGGCCAAAGGGCCTGTTTCTGCGCTGTATCTCTAAACTAAACTAAACTGAATGTTTCATTATTCCTGAAGGCAGCACGAATGATCCGCCTGTGGTTTGACCGGTGCTGGAACATGGGAGGACATGGAGTGTTATTATCTGCGGAGCCAATGTAAACACGGATTGAAAGCAAAATGAAACACCAGAGACGCACGATTACACGGCTCATCACAGGACAGATAAGTGTGGAATATGTTCAACATCGCTCTCGTCATCCAGGAATCCACTTCTTCTTGCGTGTGGCGTGCACAGCCTAAAGTTGTAGGGCAACTTGTTCTATTTAAGTCTGAAGAAGGGTCTCGACCCGAAACGTCGCCTTCTCCTTCGCTCCTTAGATGCTGCTGCACCCGCTCGCTTTTTGTGTAGTTCTCTTTAATATTCTGAGTTGATTGCATTAGTCGAAACAGGGCGGACCACGTGAAGGTTGCAATTCTCCCACCCAGGAACCCACTGTTTTTATTTGAGTTATCCTCGTTCCCGCTGGGATGAGTTATCATCGTTCTGCCGATCACGCTCATGAGTATTAGCTGCCTCCAACACGCCCAATAGCTACTCCTTACAATCAGATCTGAAGGAGGGTCCCGACCAGAAACGTCATCGGTCCGTGTCCTGTAGAGATGCTGCCTGACCTGCTGGGTTCATCTTTGTGCACTTTGTGTCTATCTGCAGGAACCTTGTTTGTACATGTCGAAGCAATGTACAACGGGGTAGTGACTGGGGATGAAGGGCCGACTGACTGACTGGGGATGAAGGGCCGAATGGCCTACTCCTGCACCCATTGTCCATTGACTACTCCTTGGAGTGTACGAGGAAGCGAGGTCATCTTATAGAGGTACATGCAGTGCCCTCCATAATGTTTGGGACAAAGGCCCATCATTTAATTGTTTCATAAGGAACTGTAGATGCTAGAAAATCAAAGGTCTTAAATGACAAACCAGAATGATTCACTCGAATATGGTCTCCATTTATAGATTATCTGAAGGGGTAGATTGGGCCAGTGCGGAAGCCTGACAAACTTGAATCCAGGACTAGATGAATAGTTATGTTCTCTGACCTACAGACCTATCTCCTAAGTTGTATTATTGATAGTTATTCTATTTTTCTAATTTCCTTTTTTCTCTCTCTTTATTGTTTCTATCTATAAATAGTAAAAAAATAATTAGAGTCAATGTTAATATGTAACGGATAAATGAGGACCCCAGCTACACTGGTAGCGGGGTCCCTGGAAACCTGGATATTTAATATGTAACCGTTTAACAAAGTTCGTAGTGGTTTGGACTATGCTATGTACATGCCTCTAATAAAAATGTAATTAAAAAAAAAAAAAAAAAAAAAAATTAAAGGTAGACAAAAATGCTGGAGAAACTCAGCGGGTGAGGCAGCATCTATGGAGCGCAGGAATAGGCAACGTTTCGGGTCGAGACCCTTCTTCAGACTGATGTGAGGGTGGGGGGGGGGAGGACGAGACAAATAAATCATTTATATATGTGCCTCTGTACTCCACAGTTTGAGATTTGTAATAGAAAAAAATTACTTGTGGTTAAAGTGCACTGTAAGAACATAAGGAGAATAGATAGGGTATAGGCACTGAGTATTTTATCCAGAGTAGGGGGATTAAATTCCAGAGGACATAAGTTTGTGAGGGGGGAAAGAATTAATGGGAATCTGAGGGGGTAACTCTTTCTCGCAGAGGGTGGTGGGTGCATGAATTGAGCTGCTGGAGGAGGTAGATGCCCTCTATAGGAAACTATAACAGCATTTAAAAGACATTTGGACAGGTACATGGATAGAAAAGATTTAGAGGGGCAGGTGGGTCAAGTGTAGATGAGGCATCTTGGTCACCGTGGCCAAGGTGGAACCTGGCTCCTGTGTCGTACAAAATCTCCGCGCGCCATCTGCGTGACGCGCAAGTGATGCCCAAGTGGGACAGGCCCTTAACTTCAGGCAGGGCCAGGCATCATCTCTGGAGAAAAAAGATAGGTGACGTTTCGGGTCGGGACCGCTCTTCAGACTCTGGTGAAAAAGGATGGATGACATTTTGCCATGGACCATAATTCCATGATCCTCGAAAAATATATTTATCTCCACTTTAATTACCTCCAGCGACCTGGCCTGGAGATTCACCTCTCCTTACGAAAGTCTTAAGGGCCTGTCCCACATTCACGACCTAATTCACGACCTTTTTTGCTCGTGGACATTTTTTATCAGGCTAGAAAAAACGGCCCGACCCACTTAATGCCTACGAGTAGCATCACAGACTGGTACGACCTACCTACGACCTCCTACGACCTCGTGACGACCATGCTGCAAGTACGAGTCAAGGGCAAACACGGCAGAGGTCGTGAAAGTGGGACAGACCCTTTACGCACTGGAAAAAATGAGTTTACTAAATGACTGTTCCCTTTGTTTTTTGTAATTTGAAATAGTCTAATGGCTCTTTCAGATAAAATTCTATTCAGTTGAAATTTCAATATTAATATCTTATTATGTATATCCATAGTTGGGTCTTTAGCATTATCTAAGTCCAATTGTCCAATTTTTTCTTCTAAATTTTTATTCTGAAGGCATGATATGAAATTATCGATCCTCTGATAAGTGCCTTAAACGATTCCCATAATAATGAGGGTGATAAACCTGGGGTATCGTTGGTCTCAAAAAAAAAAAATTCCATCTGTTGTCTTAGATATGCGCAATCCTGAGGGTTGTTTACAATTGGGGATTGAATCTCCAAAACGATTTTGTTTTTTAACTGTGTCCCATCATTTGAAACTCTCCCACTGGTGGAAATGTGTCAACATCTACGAGTTTTAGGAAGGGGGTCACGACCCAAAATGTCATCCATCCTTTTTCTCCAGAGTCTGAAGAACGGTCCCGACCCGAAACGTCACCTGTCCTTTTTCTCCAGAGATGGTGCCTGCCCCGCTGAGTTAAGGGCCTGTCCCACTTGGGCGTCACGCAGATGGCGAACCCGCAAACTCCGTACAGACAGCACCCGTAGTTGGGATCGAACCCGGGTCTCCGGCGCTGTGTCTTCTCTTGTCCCCTTCTTATGCCCTGCAGCACATGTCCGTAGTTCCAACCGTTGAAATTCCCCTCTTAAAACCCTCTGATGTTCCCTATCCCCATTTTAGATGCCTCTCAGAGAAATTGCTTTTCTCCGGCCACGTCTTCCCATCTGCTCCCCTGTCTGCTTTCCCTCCGTAACTCCCTGGTCAATTGGTCCCTTTCCACCCAAACCACCCCCTCTCCTGGCACTTTCCCTTGCAACCGCAGGAAATGCTCCAACCTCATCTATTGCATCCGCTGCTCGAGGTGTCAGCTGCTCCACATCGGTGCGACCAAGCGCAGGCTTGGCGATCGCATCGCCCCAACACCTCCGCTCGGTTCGCAATAACCAACCTGATCTCCCGGTGGCTCAGCACTTCAACTCCCCCTCCCATTCTGAATCCGACCTTTCTGTCCTGGGCCTCCTCCATGGCCAGAGTGAGGACCACCGCAAATTGGAGGAGCAGCCCCTCATATTTCGCTCGGGCAGTTTACACCCTAGCGGTATGACCATTGACTTCTCCAATTTCAGGTAGTCCCTGCTTTCTCCTCCCCTTCCCAGCTCTCCCTCAGCCCACTGTCTCCGCCTCTTCCTTTCTTCTTTCCGCCCCCCCCCCCCCCCTCACATCCGACTGAAGAACGGTCTCGACCAGAAACGTTGCCTATTTCCTTCGCTCCATGGATGCTGCTGCACCCGCTGAGTTTCTCCAGCATTTTCGTCTACCTTCGATTCTCCAGCATCTGCAGTTCCTTCTTAGACCATTAAACCCATTGACAGATCCCTGCTCTCCAGCTGCTCTGTGGTGGCAATTGTTTCGCTGTGTCCATACACAGGCCAACTTCCCCAAAGTCAGACACTGGGACATTGTTGCAGCGATGTTAAATAAGATTGACATTTGAAAGTATTTGCAACATTTGGTCATCAGAGAATCTTAAATGGGGAAAGTTCCAGATGTTTGGGAAATTGGAACACAGGCTTTGACTCAAATTGAAAACCATGTCGGCGAAAGAAGTCACAGTCATTAACATTCCCTGGACACTGTGATCACCCGCAAGCTGAAACACACTGGATCTGTATCTTCATTCAAGTTCTCTTTATAATCCCCAATGTCAGAAGTTCAAAGCTGCCAAGAATGCTAGATCAGCCCGCTCAATCACAGAATAATTCGCAGGCTTACGCCCTCGTTCACTCTCAGCGTCGATCATTGAGGCACTCCGCTGGCAACACCGCACACGGGCTCGCGCTCAATCCGTATCGCAGAGTGTGCTCGCCCTCGCCGGGCCCGTTCGAGGTCCCCCCTATCCCTGACCAACAAGGCTTCCAACGACCCTTCCCAGTTGAGGCTCCGCTTATCCGTGCCCAGTTGGGTTCTCCGGATGCTTTCAAGATAGAGCTAGATAGGGCTCTTAAAAATAGCGGAGTCAGGGGATACGGGGAGAAGGCAGGAACGGGGTACTGATTGGGGATGATCAGCCATGATCACATTGAATGGCGGTGCTGGCTCAAAGGGCCGAATGGCCTACTCCTGCACCTGTTGTCTATTGTCTATTGATCAGGAGAGATAAGCTCAGATTGTCTGAGACCAAAGTACTGGGAGTTATTCCAGTGATAAAACCTTCTTGTACAACCGGTATTAACTCATGCCTGGTGATCTGCGTCGGTTTTTAGTTTCAAAGATACAGCGCGGAAACAGGCTTCCCACAATCTATCCCAGTGGAACTTCTGACTTTTTGGCCCAGTGGAGGCTTCTAAAACTCCTGTCCTGTCCACCCCCCCCCTCTCCCCCCCCCCCCCCCCCCACCCCTGAAGGCTTCCAACAACCCAGCCCAGTTGAGGATCCCCCCTTATCCCTGCTCAGTGGAGCTTCCAACATCCCTGCCCAGAGGGGCTCCCCCCTGGCCCAGCCTAGTTGAGCTTTCTCCTACCTACGCCCAGTTGCAGCTTCCAACAACCCTGCCCAGCCGGGGAACCCCCTACCCCTGCCGAAAACCTTCCCCAGTTGAGGCTCCCCTTATTCCAGGCCAACAACCTTTCCCAGTGGAGCTTCCAACAACTTCGCCCAGTTGTGACTTCCAATCACTCTGCTCAGAGGAGACGTCTCATTACCCTGTCTAGTCTGAAGAAAGGGCCTCGACCCGAAATGTCACCTATCCATATTCTCCAGAGATGCTGCCGAACCCGCTGAGTTAATCCAGCACCTTGTGTCCGTTTGCCCATTGGACTATAATAGACAATAGACAATAGGTGCAGGAGTAGGCCATTTGGCCCTTCGAGCCAGCACCGCCATTCAATGTGATCAAGGCTGATCATCCCCAATCAGTACCCCGTTCCTGCCTTCTCCCCATATCCCCTGACACCGCTATTTTTAAGAGCCCTATCTAGCTCTCTCTTGTAAGCATCCAGAGAACCTGGCTCCACCGCCCTCTGAGGCAGAGAATTCCACAGACTCACCACTCTGTGAGAAGTGAGTTTCCACCAAGAGGTACAGAAGTGTGAAAACGCACACCACCAGATTCAGGGACAGTTTCCTCCCGGCTGTTAGCAGGGCAACTGAATCATCCCACCACAACCAGACAGCAGTGCTGAACTACCATCTGCCTCAGGGGTGGGCAACCTTGTTCTGCATAGGAGCCAGGACGCATGACTGAGCGGACGGCGGGCCACACCTATCACGTGTACACATGGATCCCGCCCCCATCCCGTCCCCATCACGTGTTCACAGTAGGTAGACAAAAATGCTGGAGAAACTCAGCGGGTGAGGCAGCCTCATGCAATCCTTGCATGTCGGACCCGCTGAGTTTCTGCAGCATTTTTGTCTACCTTCAATTTTTTTCAGCATCTGCAGTTCATTCTTAAACGTGTTCACAGAAGGTGCGTGGCCGTGCCGGCGGCTTTGCGCGGGATGCGGCACAGCCGGCGCTCGGCGGGCCGGATGATTACGGGAAAATAAATCTGCCGGTGGGCCGGATGATTTCGGGTAACGGGCCGCATTTGGCCTGGAGGTCGTGGGTTGCCGACCCCTGGTCTACCTCCTTGATCGGACTTTGCTGCCTTTAGCTGCTCCACGGTGGCGCAGGGGGTAGAGTGCAGCGAATGCAGCGCCGGAGACCCGGGTTCGATTCCGACTCCGGGTGCTGTCTGTACGGAGTTTGCACGTTCTCCCCGTGACCCGCGTGGGTTTTCGCCGAGATCTTCGGTTTCCTCCCACACTCCAAAGACGTACAGGTGTGTAGGTTAATTGGCTTGGTAAATGTATAAATTGTCCCTAGCGGGTGTAGGATACTTCCAGTATGGTCCCTGGTGACCATAAGACATGACCTTGCACCAAACGTTATTCCCTTATCATGTATCTGTACACTGTAAATGGATCGATTGTGACCGTGTTGTCTTTCTGCTGACTGGTTAGCACGCAACAAAAGCTCTTCACAGTACCTCAGTACACCTGACGATAAACTGAGCTGAACTGAACAACTCTGCCGACTGGAGACTCCTCAGCAGCATAACCCAGTGGAGACTCATTCGCAAACTATTGTCACTGGTGGGAGAGTCTAGGACCAGAGGTCATAGCCTCAGAATTGAAGGACGCTTTTTTTAGAAGGAGGAACTTCTTTAGTAAGGGGGTAGTTAATCTGTGGAACTCGTTGCCACAGAGGGCTGTGGAGGCCGTCAGTGGATATCTCTAAGGCAGAGATAGACAAATTCTTGATTAGAACGGTTCAAGGGTAATGGGGAGAAGGTGGAAAAATGGGGTTAGGAGGCAGAGATCAGCCATGATTTAATGGCGAGGTGGACTAGATGGGCTGAATGGCCTAATTCAACTCCTATAATTTGTGAACTTTTGGGGAAAAAAACCCGCCCGAAAGAGGCTCTCCAATGAAGTGAATACTGTCACATCAACCTGGACCTGGGTCAATCCGGGGCACGTGGAACGTTACCTTGCTCTTTCCTTGGATTCGTTATACATTTCCGTTATAACTCGGTCCTTGTGGTCCATGAAGCTTTTGTGAACTTCTTCAAGTTTCCTGCAAGACAGTGAATTTGCGATTATTTTAGTTTCCCTAGAAGGGCCAGATTTTGTCTTAGAGCAGGCCAAAGGTCCGTGGCCATGAAACCTCAAGAGATAACAGTGTTGTCAGCTCAGCTGTGCCTGGCTGTCAAAACTGGAACTGGCCTGAGATGCAGTTCCAATTGGAAGCAGCAAACATCCAGAAAAATAGAGCTTAATAGACAATAGACAGTTGGTGCAGGAGTAGGCCATTCGGCCCTTCGAGCCACCACCGCCATTCAATGTGATCATGGCTGGTCATCCCCAATCAGTACCCCATTCCTGCCTTCTCCCCATATCCCGTCTCCACTATCTTTAAGAGCCCTATCTAGCTCTCTCTTGAAAACATCCAGAGAACCGGCCTCCACCACCCTCTGAGGCAGAGAATTCCACAGACTCACAACTCTGTGAGAAAAAGTGTTTCCTCGTCTCCATTCTAAATGGCTCACTCCCTATTCTTAAACTGTGGCCCCTGGTTCTGGACTCCCCCAACATCGGGAACATGTTTCCTGCCTCTAGCATGTCCAGACCCTTAACAATCTTATATGTTTCAATGAGATGACCTCTCATCCTTCTAAACTCCAGAGTGTACAAGCCCAGCCGCTCCATTCTCTCAGCGTATGACAGTCCCGCCATCCCGGGAATTAACCTTTGAAACCTACGCTGCACTCCCCCAATAGCAAGAATGTCCTTCCTCAGATTAGGGGACCAAAACTGCACACAATACTCCAGGTGTGGTCTCACTAGGGCTCTGTACAACTGCAGAAGGACCTCTTTGCTCCGAAATTCGACTCCTCTTGTTATAAAGGCCAACATGCCATTCGCTTTCCTCCAAGTAAGAGATTTTAGGGGTGATTTCGAGAAGCACACTTCTCACACCGAAAAGGCTTTGAATATCTGCAACTCTCCTTCTAAAAAGCTGCCGAGATCAAGCGAAAATGTCAAAGCTAACCTCAATGTTGGACAAAGCACGGATGGAGAGAGAGCCAAACTGGATAGATCGACCATGGGTTCAATGAATAGTGAAGGAAGGAACTGCAGATGCTGGTTTACAGCGGAGATAGACACAGAATGCTGGAGTAACTCAGCGGGACAGGCAGCATCTCTGGAGAGAAGGACTGGGTGACGTCTGAAGAAGGGTCTTGACCCAAAACGTCACCCAGTCCTTCACTCCAGAGAGTTACTCCAGCTTTTTGTGTGTGTGCCTGTGGTGTAAATGAATATTGGATAGATTTGGGGGGGAGGAACAAAAGACCGATGATGATCTCAGGTCGACAAAAATGCTGAAAAGCTCAGTGGGTGAGGCAGCATCTATGGAGCGAAGGAAATAGGTGACATTTCGGGTCGAGACCCTTGTTCAGACTGATGTGAGGGGGAGGTGGGGGTGCGAAGAAGGAAGGAGGAGGCGGAGACAGTGGCCTGAGGGAGAGCTGAGAAGGGGAGGATTTGAAAGCAGGGACTACCTGAAATTAGAGAAGTCAATGTTTATACCACTGGGGTGTAAATAAAAAGTTCAAGAAGGAACTTAGATGCTGGAAAATCGAAGGTAGACAAAGTCTGAAGAAGGGTTTCGGCCCGAAACGTCGCCTATTTCCCTCGCTCCAAAGATGCTGCCTCACCCGCTGAGTTTCTCCAGCATTTTTGTCCACCGCTGGGGTGCAAACTGCCCAAGCGAAATATGAGGTGCTGCTCCTCCAATTTATGGTGGTCCTCACTCTGGCCATGGAGGAGGCCCAGGACGGAAAGGTCGGATTCGGAATGGGAGGGGGAGTTGAAGTGCTGAGCCACCGGGAGGTCAGGTTGGTTCATGCGAACCGAGCGGGAGGTGTTGGGCGAAGCGATCGCCGAGCCTGCGCTTGGTCTCACCGATGTTGAGCAAGTGCTGATCTCAGCGTTGATACGTACAATCATTTTTTGGAAGGAAATATAAAAATCTTTTTTTTTGCTGCTGACTGCTGTCTCTTGACTCATGTTGGAAAATGCCTGGAGTTTAAGGATGACGTCAATGCAATTAATCCCGCTGCTAATTTATTTTTTCACCTGAGGCAAGATACCAGGAATCCTTTGATCCCTGAGAAACTGGGCAATGTCATGATCGAACTTTCACAAAAGGGTGTGGAATATCAGAACATCAGACGCTTTAAAGGAGGGAGAATTTTTCATATACATTTCAGCGTGGTTAATTGATTGAGGTAGAAATAGTCCTGGGAACCTTGGGCGGAAATCCTGGGGGGGACGGGGGACACACGTTCCCGCCCCCCCCCTCCCCCGTGC
The DNA here is from genome assembly GCA_035221665.1 of Okamejei kenojei. Classification (NCBI taxonomy): domain Eukaryota; kingdom Metazoa; phylum Chordata; class Chondrichthyes; order Rajiformes; family Rajidae; genus Okamejei; species Okamejei kenojei. The sequence continues at coordinate 4,082,409 of CM069173.1, forward strand.
TTTGAAAGGTGGGGTCAATCCCCCCCAGATGTTGAAGCCCCCGCCAGCCGATGAAAGGCCCCGCGAACGGGCCGATTCAAGCCCCACGATTCGGGGGCGGATGAAGCTGCTGCTGGAGTTCGGAGTCCGTCACCAACCAGGTCAGCTCCCGATGTTACCGTCCACAGGGCCCACGGCCGAAGCCTCGCGTGTGTGCGCATGCGCATGCGCGTGCGTGTGCGCATGCGTGCGCACGGCCGCCAAGAAATTGTGTCCCCCCCATGTTTTGATAGCGATTTGCGTGCCTGCTGGGAACCATGTAAACACAGGCAAACTGTGCTCGCACGGCGAGACGAAACGTAGACATAGCGATTGTTTTGCTGAACACTTACGCTCACAGTCTGCCCTGGCCTACACGATCTCCCGGTTGCCAACCATCTTAACTCCCCTTCCCATTCCCACACTGACATTTCTGTCCTGGGCCTCCTCCACTGTCAGAGTGAAGACCAATGCAAAATGGAGGAACAGCACCTCAATTTTTGCTTGGGCTGCGTACAACCCAGTGGTGTGAATATTGATATCTCCAATTTCTCGGACCTCCTGCATTCCTCCCCCCCCCCCCCCCCCCCCCATCTAATCGTCCAACTAGTCCACTGTTCGCATCTGTATATCCCTGCTGTTCGCACACTTTCCCCAGCCAACAATGGGTCCTGATGGATCTACCCCACCCTTCCTGAGGTCATCTGTCGCCGGCCTTTCGTTTTGTTCTGGACTTTTCTGCCCACCATTTTAGGTAGCCAAGCTACTAAAACTCTCACCAAATTCTACAGATGCGCCGTGGATAGCGTTTCATCGGTTTGCATCACAGCTCGGTTTGGGAACAGCATCCAAAACCGCAAGAAATTGCAGAGAATTGTGGACGCAGCCCAGACCATCGCACAAACCAACCTCCCTTCCATCGACTCCGTCCACACCTCACGCTGCCTCGGCAAGGCCGGCAGCATCATCAAGGACCAGTCGCATCCTGGCCACTCCCTCTTCTCCCCTCTCCCATCAGGCAAAAAGTGTGAAAACGCACACAGCGGTGACTACGGAGGGTTTTATGAACAAAGGAGGGGGACTGGCTGAACTTTGTGCCTTCCACCACAGTGAAGAACGCTGTGGTGGATGTTTGTATTAAATTCTATTGTGTATTATGTGTTCATTTTTTAAGTGTATCGCTGCTGGCAAATTCATATCACTGCACCTTCAGATGCATGTGACAAATAAAATTGACTTTGAATTTGACTCCAGATTCAGGGACAGTTTCTTCCCAGCTGTTATCAGGCACCTGAATCATCCTGAACTACTCATCAGTGACCCTTGGACTATCTATAATGGGACTTTACGGCCTTTATCTAGCACTAAACGTTATTCCCTTATCATGTAAATGGATCGATTGTAATCGTGTATTATCTTTCTGCTAACTGGTTAGCACTTAACAAAAAGCTTTACACTGTACCCCGGTACACGTGACAATAAACTAAACGGAACTGAAAGAAAGTTTCAGACGAATTTCCTCTGACGAGGAGACCCATGGCACATGGGATGAAGCAGCACACCAGGAGGCCATCTTATTCTCTTGCTTCAGTTTAGTTTAGTTTAGAGATACAGCGCGGAAACAGGCCCTTTGGCCCCGAGTCCCCACCAACCAGCGATCACCGCATATTAACATTGTCTTACACACACTCGGAACAGGTTTTACATTTACCAAGCCAATTTACTACAAACCCGCACGTCTTTGGAGTGTGGGAGGAAACCGAAGATCTCGGAGAAAACCCACGCAGGTCACGGGGCGATCGTACACAAACTCCATACAGACGGCACCCGTAGTCGGGGTCGCTCCAGGGTCTCCGGCGCTGTATGGCAGCAACTCTACCCCTGCTTCCTCTTCTTCTTGCGTATGGCGTGCACAGCCTAAAGTTGTAAGACAACTTGTTCTGTTTGATGCTTAAGAAGGAATTGCAGATGCTGGAAAATCGAACGTTGACAAAAATGCTCAGCGGGTGAGGCAGCATTTATGGAGCGAAGGAAATAGGCGACGTTTCGGGTCGAGACCCTTCTTCAGACTGATGTGAGGGTGAGGGCGGGAAGAAGAAAGGAAGAGGCGGAGACAGTGGGCTGAGCGAGAGCTGGGAAAGGTAGGAGAAAGCAGGGACTACCTGAAATTGGAGAAGTCAACATTCATACCGTCGGGGTGCAGACTGCCCAAGCGAAATATGAGGTGCTGCTCCTCCAAATTAAGGTGGGCCTCACTCTGGCCGAAACCCGAAACGTTGCCTACATCCTTCGCTCCATAGATGCTGCCTCACCCGCTGCGTTTCTCCAGCATTTCTGTCTACCTTTGTTCTGTTTGATCTTCTGCTTATTCTGTTTGATCTTCTGCTTGTGCACGCCAGGTTGATTGCCTTTGTCGAAACAGGGTGGACTGCGATCTCCCACCCCTCTGACGCTGCGCCACCATGCCGCCCACAAAACATGGCAGCGCCATTTCAAATTATCTACGCCTTCTGTGGATATTTTCAATCGCAAACCATAAACTTTTGGAAAGCTTTCTGAGGCTGTGCTTCAAGTAGTCTTGCTCCCAGTGAAATAAACAATCTGTGAGCCCTGGTATTGTTCTGGCAAGGGCTGTCACGGCCCAAACATCCCTTTGAGCGTGGTTGCCAAGGCCGGCCTGCTGCGGCCTAACTAATATCCTATTAAAAATATAATCATTCACTTTACTGCTGAGAGTTTCAATGTCTGTACATAGAAACCCAGAAAGTAATTTATCCTGCTTAGGAAGGAACCGCAGATGCTGGATAAATCGAAGGAAGACAAAAATGCTGGAGAAACTCAGCGGGTGCAGCAGCATCTATGGAGCGAAGGAATAGTCGACGTTTCGGGTCAAAACCCTTCTTATTATTATCCGTTTCCATCCACGCAGTTACTTTTGGTGTTGAATGAGCCCAAACAGTGTGTGGTAGAGAACATACTGAATGGTTGGTAGACCAAAATGCTGGAGAAACTCAGCGGGTGAGGCAGCATCTGTGGAGCGAAGGAATAGGCGACGTTTCGGGTCGAGACCTGAAATGTCGCCTATTCCTTCGCTCCACAGTTGCTGCCTCACCCGCTGAGTTTCTCCAGCATTGTTGTCTACCTTCGATTTTTTTCCAGCATCTGCAGTTCTTTCTTAAACATAATGAATGGTTGTATCGTGGACTGCTACAACTCAAACGCCCAGGGCTGGAGATTACAAAGAGATTTCAAAGTACCACATGTATTACAGATGTTGATCCAATTCCCTCCTTTCCTTGAATATCCAAAATATCCTCTTAAATTTGCCTCTTAAATGCCACTACCATACCTACCTCCACCATCCTCCTCCACCAGGCACCCACCAATCTTTGTGGGTGCCAAAAAAAAACTTGCCCCGCTCATCTCCTTTAAACTTTGCCCCTCTCACTTTAAAGCTGTGCCCTTAAAGATTTTGAACGTTTCAAAATCCAGCGGCGACAAAAAAAAATGTTGCGACACTTGAAAAAAACACCTCGCATCGTACGTCATCACGCCGCGAATTTTTCGGTGACCTGATACGTCAGTCAATGATGCCGGCAGTCGTAAAAAAAATTTGCCAAGTGTGACAGGCCCTTTAAGGGCCCGTCTCACTTTCCTGAGGGAAGTCACGAATTCTCCCGAGTTTTCCCCTGATTCGAACGCGCAGAATGTTCGTAAGGAGTCCGTAGGAGTTTGTAGATATATCGTAGCGGCTCGTTATGCCAGCTGTAGGTACTCGGGGCATCAGGTAAGTCGGGGCGTTTTTTCCAGCCCGATGAAAAATGTCCACAAATAAAAAAAAAGTCGGGATGAAAAAAATTGCGATTTGTTCACTCGTAGTTAGTTCGTGGGCAGACCGTAGTAGGCTGTGAGGGTAGTCGTAGATATCCGTGGGTATTCGCAGCTCGGCAGCTGGACAGAGAAAAAAAGGCGAGTGAAAAAAAAAGCTTAAGTCAACGTCAGCACGTGACCTCTGTCACTCCAGTTCATGGACATGTTCGTGGAATGTCATAGGAGTTCGTAGATGACCACAATTTTGTTTAGGTCCTTTAAACTCGGCAGAGGTTTTGGATTAAGTCGTGAAAGTGGGACAGGCCCTTTAGTCTTTGACATTTCTTCAAAGTAAATGTCCTTATATAGGAGCGACCAGTCTCGGTGCTAAGGTTCAAAGGAGCTTGCTTGTATTATTGCAAAATCAATTCCACTGTATATTCTTGGAAAGGTCGGCCACTTGTGGTTTTAAGAGTTGGCTAACTTAAGAGTTTACAAAGGGGAAAGAGTTGGAAACGCGAGGATCTGGGAAAGATTAGAATGCTGAAGCCCAGCCAGGATTAATGGTTTTGTGTGAATGATTCCAAGTATAAATCATATCTTCAGGTAGGCTTTATTAATTTCCACATGGAAGTACTTGTGCTGTTAGATCCTCCTTCCATGCCAATACTGCACATTTATTTCTCACAAAAAGCCCTTTTTCCACAATAAAAATGAAACGAACCTAAAGATACAGAGTCCTGCAGAAATGGAAGGCTGTACTATGATTGTCTCGTTGCAAGCCCGCGACACGGCAGTTGGCTGCAGCATTTTAGGATGCAGGGAAATTGTGAAAGGTGCTACCATAGATGTTTTTCCATTTTTAAGAAGGAACTGCAGATGCTATTACTATTAGTTTTCAATGTGCTCAGTGCCTCGGCAACACCAATGGCCTCTTGGATTAAAGATCGTGGGGTGACACAGAGGCGCAGCAGTAGAGTTGCTGCCTTAAGGGCCCGTCCAACTTTCACCACCTAATTCACGACCTTTTTTACTGGTGGACATTTTTCATCAGGCTAGAAAAAACGGCCCGACCTACTTGATGCCACGAGTACCTACGACTAGCATCACGGCCTGCTACGACCTACCCACGACCTCCTACGCCCTCGTGACGACCATGCTGCGAGTGTGAGTCAAGGGCAAACTCGGCAGAGGTGGTGAATTAGGTCGTGAAAGTGGGACAGGCCCTTTACAGTGCCCCCGTTGACTGTGTGGCTTATCTCCAGGCGCTCCGGTTTCCTCCCACGCTCCAAAGACGTACAGTTTATTGGCTTGGGTAAAAATCATAAATTGTGCCCTAGTGTGTCGGATAGTACAGGGGTCGCTGGTCAGCACAGAGTCGGTGGGCCAAAGGGCCTGCTTCCATGCTGTATCTCTCATCTAAACTAAACAAAAACGAAACAAGTCCAAGTTTGTCTGACATCTCCTTATAGCTAATCCAGTTTATTCCAGGCAGCATGCCGGTAAACCTCTTCTGCCTTCACATCCTATTGATATCAGTTTTGAATGTGCTCAGTGCCAGAGAAACCCAGAGGCCTCTTGCAATGAAGAGTGGCAAAGATTGGCGTTCCAGAGCCGAGAAACGTCTCTCTCGGGTCTCTCTCTCTCTCGCATATTCCGCGTGGGCGCCCGCACACAGTTGTGAAGAGGCGGCGAATCAGTCATTCCCTCGCGCAATGCTGCACGCAACGTCTCTGCCACAGTTGCAGCTGAGCCAGAGGTGGCCAGTTCCTCGTGGTCTGTGCGATTTAGCGATGCATTTGGCAGTGGCCTTATCCGCTAGGTATTTAATGATTAACTGACGTGTGTGTGTGTGTGTGTGTGTGTGAGGATTGAACATAGTTCTGTTGGTCACGAGATGCCAGGTCAGCTGGCTGTCTGGGCGGGAAATTACGAGCAGCTCCTTCTTGGCACGCGCCCCGGGTTTACTCACCCCCGAGGCTGGGAGAATGAAGGAATGAGAGATACTCAAAGCTGCATTTAGAGGGACAGAACCAAACTCTGGAGATCATTGCGTGTAAATATGTATCTAATGCAGCTCGAATGTAAACAAACATTTGTTTCATTACATTTTCCATGCTTGTGGGGAGTTCACATGCCACTGATAAACTACATATGTTAAGCGGGACTTGAATCAGTTCCTGCAGGCTGCAGCGTATAAAATCATCAGTGCTTGTGCACAGTCCCTTTCATCGCAGCTGCCAATTCTAACATACAAGCTTTGCAACATCATCCAGCTTTAAAGAACCAATATGTCACAGTTAAAATTTACAAATAATCCAGCCAGCGCTGATACAAGCGCTCTGTGAGGCATGACTTTCACGTCAGGATAAGAACTCCAACGCCAGCAGGAGGCTTGGTTTCAAATTGTGCGCAGGACTCGGGCCAGCTTTTGCTGCTCGTCCCAAACTGATGTCTCAAGAAGGAACTGCAGATGCTGGAAAAATCGACTGTAGACAAAAAAGCTGGAGAAACTCAGCGGGTGAGGCAGCATCCTCGACTCAAGGGTCTCGACCCGAAACATCACCTATTCCTTCGCTCCATAGATGCTGCCTCACCCGCTGAGTTTCTCCAGGATTTTTGTCCAACTTCGATTTCTCCAGCATCTGCAGTTCTTTTGTCAACATTTTGTCTCCTCCACTGGGAAATCTCCTCAAGGTATGCCTACATTGAAGAGGCGGAAATCCTGGGGGGGGCAGGGGTGGACATCCCCCCCCCCCCCGCTTTGAGAGGTGGGGGACAATCCCACCCCCCCCCCCCCCCATGTTTTGTAATCCGGACTTTATCAGACGCTTTCTAAGGGCAGAATCGGTCCGTTCGTGGGGCCTTTCATCGCCCGGCGAGACTTAAAATCAAACTGCCGCGTCGCGGCGATCGCGGCTCCCGATGTTGAAGCCCCGCCGGCCGATGAAATGCCCCGTGAACGGGCCGATTCAAGCCCCACGATTCGGGGCGGACGAAGCTGCTGCTGCTGGGGTCGGTCACCAACCAGGTCAGCTCCCGATGTTACCTGTCCACAGGGCTCACGGCCGAAGCCTCGCCTGTGTGCGCGCATGCGCGCGGCCGCCAAGAATTTCAGTATCCCGCATGTTTTAATAGTAATTTCCGTGCCCGACTCAAGGTATGCCTACTGAAGAAAGATCTCGACCTGAAACGTCGCCTATTCCTTAGCTGCATGGATGCTGCCTCGCCCGTTGAGTTTCTCCAGCTTTCTTTGCCTACCTCTGCGGTTACTTAGTTTAGTTTAGAGATACAGCGCGGAAACAGGCCTTTCAGCCCACTGAGTCCACACTGGCCAGTGATCACCCCGTTGCATTGGCACTATCCTACACGCAAAGGACATTTTTACAATCTTTTACCAAAGTCAGTTACAAACATGTACAGCTTTGGAATGCGGGAGGAAGCCGGAACAGCCATTTTTTGTTTTGGTTTTAGAGATACAGCCCTTCGGCCCACCGGGTCCGCGCCGACCAGCGATCCCCGCACATTAACACCATCCCACACCCACTAGGGACAATTTCTACATTTACCAAGCCAAATTAATCTATAAACCTGTACGTCTTTGGAGTGTGGGAGGAAACCAAAGATCTCGGAGAAAAACCCACGCAGGTCACGGGGAGAACGTGCAAACTCTGTAAAGACAGCACCCGTAGTCGGGATCGAACCCGGGTCTCCGGCGCTGCATTCGCTGTAAGGCAGCAAATCTACCGCTGCGCCATGTGGTCACGGGGAGAACATACAATCTCCCTACAGGCCGCACGCGTTGTCAGGATGGGGCCTGGGTCTCTGGTGCTGTACAAGGCGGCAACTCCAGTCGCTCCCACCGCAGACTCCCACCGACGTCTGCTGGAAAATGGCTGAGCAGGAGGAGGACAAAGATAAATCTTCCAGAGAAGATCTTGGAGGAGTTTGAGAGTGTTTGGAGTACTTGCATGCAGTTCTGGTCGCCCCATTATGTGAAAGATGTGGAGGCTTTGGAGGAGGTTTACCAGGATACTGCCTGGAATCGAGGGTTTCAGCTACAGGGAGAGGTTGGACAGACTCGGATGGTTTTCTCAGGAACATTGAAGGTTGAGGGGAAGCTTGATGGAAGTATATAAAATTATGAGAGACAGTCAGAACCTTTTTCCCAGAGAGGAGATGTCCAACACACCGATCCCGACTACGGCGGCTGTCCGTACGGAGTTTGTACGTTCTCCCCGCGATCTGCGTGGGTTTTCTCCGAGATCATCGGGTTCCACGCACATTCCAAAGACGTGCAGGTTTGTAGGTTAATTGGCTTGGCAAATGTTGAAAAATAAATTGTCCCTGGTGGGTGTAGGATAGCGTTAATGTGCGGGGATCGCTGGTCGGCGCGGACCCGGTGGGCCGAAGGGCCTGTTTCCGTGCTGTATCTCTAATCTAAACTAAACTAACCTAAAGGGCGTAGCTATGAGGTGAGGGAGGGAAACTTTTAAAAGAGATGCGTTGGGGGGGGGGGGGGGGCTTTTTTTTTTTGAGAAAGAGAATGGTGTGGGGTCTGAAAATTAGAGGCTGATACGATGGTGGCATCTAAGAGGGGTTTAGATAGGCAGATGGGAGGGCAGGGAATAGAGGGCTATGGGCCATTGGCCGGCAGATGAGTTCAGTTTCACGGCATTGTGTTCGGTACAAGCATTGTGGGCCGAAGGGCCTGCTCCCGCTCTGGTCGATGTTCCATCAGGTTGCAGAGCCAGGGGACACTCCATCAGGCTCCTGATGAACAGCAATTCATTTGGTTTCATCATCCCGTTTGGTTCCACTTTCCCAGTTGGGTTCTGCTTCCAAGACCCTGTTCGGATCGTTCACCTGGTCGTGGTGAAGAGGCTTGCGTGACCCCCACGATTCCGAGAGCGATGCCCTGGTAGGCCCACCCACGGTGGGAAGGTCGTGGACGAGTGGCCAGACAAGAACTCAAGTTATCTTGAGCTCAACGGCTGTGAAGGCAGACGAAGGCTGCAACAGGTCTATCAGCTCCGATCGTCCTGGTTCCTTTGCCCTTGGATTGATTTGTGAAGGACCATGTGCTTCTTGGAGCTCAATAGACAATAGACAATAGGTGCAGGAGCAGGCCATTTGGACCTTTGAGCCATTCAATGTGATCATGCCTGATCACCCCCAATCAGTACCCCGTTCCTGCCTTCTCCCCATATCCCCTGACTCCGCTATTTTTAAGAGCCCTATCTAGCTCTCTCTTGAAAGCATCCAGAGAACCGGCCTCCACCGCCCTCTGGGCATCAAGTACACGTTAAACAAACGCACCCACAGAGGCGTCTTTCGTTCTGTGAGGAGCAATTGGACTCATAAGCCACCTGAGAGTCCATAAAAAACAACAGAGCGTAGACCATCATCCTCGACCTCGAGGGGATAGCCACGACGGCTTCCAAGATTACCAGGAACGTTACTGGTGATACTTGATCCACCGCCGTCACCAGTGTGCTGATGCGCACAGCCACCTCCGCAACGTAGCCTAATTTGAGGAAGGACATTCTTGCTATTGAGGGAGTGCAGCGTAGGTTTACAAGGTTAATTCCCGGGATGGCAGGACTGTCATACGCTGAGAGAATGGAGCAGCTGGGCTTGTACACTCTGGAGTTTAGAAGGATGGGAGGGGATCTCATTGAAACATATAAGATTGTTAAGGGCTTGGACACGCTAGAGGCAGGAAACCTGAGCTACCAACCTTTTTCACACAGAGGGTAGTGAGTACATAGAATGAGCTGCCAGAGGACGTCATTGCTGCAGGTACATTAACAACATTTAAAAGACATTTGGACAAGTATGCTGAGAGACTGGAGCGGCTGGGCTTGTACACTCTGGAGTTTAGAAGGATGAGAGGGGATCTTATTGAAACATATAAGATTATTAAGGGTTTGGACACGCTAGAGGCAGGAAACATGTTCCCGATGTTGGGGGAGTCCAGAACCAGGGGCCACACACAGTTTAAGAATAAGGAGTAAGCCATTTAGAACGGAGACGAGGAAACACTTTTTCTCACAGAGAGTGGTGAGTCTGTGGAATTCTCTGCCTCAGAGGGCGGTGGAGGCCGGTTCTCTGGATACTTTCAAGAGAGAGCTAGATAGGGCTCTTAAAAATAGCGGAGTCAGGGGATATGGGGAGGAGGCAGGAACGGGGTACTGATTGGGGATGATCAGCCGCGATCACATTGAATGGCGGTGTTGGCTCCAAGGGGCAAATGGCCTACTCCTGCGCCTATTGTCTATTGTCTATGGTCTGTGGTGAGGAAGATGGTAGAGTTTGCTGGTTGTGTGGCCTGCCTTGCGGGACGGGGGGTGAGGGGGCGGGGGAATGCTGTCCCCTTGTTTACCGCTGGTGGCAGGTGGGCCGATGCATCAGGTGCAGCTTTCCTCTTGTTCCTCACTCGTTCCTCCCTCCCACCCGCCCACCCCTGGGTGATTTGTCAGCTGCAATAAACCCTCTCTCCTCCTCCCCAACCCCCAACCCACCCCTCCGCTTTCAAACGAGTTGACGATGCCAGGATATTGAAACCAGACTACCCGCCTCAGAAGAGGCAGAGGCGTGTAAGCCTCTTGGCCAGAGAACCTCACGGAGTATGAAGCCTTCGAACAGTCTGAAGGACAAGTTTATTAAAAGAAAATTGGTACTGTAATTGAAACATGGAAGAGGAAATTAAATTCTAAGAAACTTCAGAACAATAAATAACTTCTTTAACTGCTCTCCCTATCATCACCCTTCCACCATCAAGTTGTGCCCAGTACATTTGGGGTAGGTAGCAATATTTTGTGACCAGTAAAAAGAGCGACAGGAAAATGAACCGTTATACATCTCCTGCAATCTCAGACTCTGCGGCTAACGTACAAGGTTGGCACAGCGGTCGAGTTGCTGCCTTAGACAATAGACAGTAGGTGCAGGAGTAGGCCATTCGGCCCTTCGAGCCAGCACCGCCGTTCAAAGTGATCACGGCTGATCATCCCCAATCAGTACCCCGTTCCTGCCTTTTCCCCATATCCCCTGACTCCACTATTTTTTAAGAGCCCTATCTAGCTCTCTCTTCAAGGCATCCAGAGAAACTGCCTCCATCGCCCTCTGAAGCAGAGAATTTCGCAGACTCTCAACTCTCTGTGAGAAAAAGTGTTTCCTCGTCTCCGTTCTAAATGGCTTACCCCTTATTCTTAAACTGTGTGTGGCCCCTGGTTCTGGACTCCCCCTCAACATCGGGAACATGTTTCCTGCCTCCAGCGTGTCCAAACCTTTAACAATCTTATATGTTTCAATAAGATCCCCTCTCATCCTTCTAAACTCCAGCGCCAGGGACCCGTGTTCGAAGAGTGCTGTCCGTGTAATGCTTGTACCTGCACGTCACAGAGACAAAGCGACAGCACGGCAAGGAGAGAGAGAGAGAGAGAGAGAGAGAGAGAGAGACAGACAGAGAGAAGAGGTCTTGACGACTGCCAACCACCGGCAGTCTCCACTGCCCACGTTGCACCAAGGTGTGTGGTTCGCAGATCGGCCTCGACAGACGTCTGTAGACCCACAAGTAGACGACCCTATGGAGAGGAGGGGACAGTCATACTCGTTTCGAGTGACGACGGACTTTGTACGTTCTCCCCGTGACCTGCGCGGGATTTCTCCGACATCTTCGGTTTCCTCCCACACTCCAAAGACTAACAAGTTTGTTGGTTAATTAGCTTGGTATCAATGTAAAATGCCCCTAGTGTGTGTAGGGTGGTGCAAGTGTGTGGGGATTGGTCGTTGGCGCGTACCTGGTGGGCCAAAAGGCCTGTTACTGCGTTGTATCTCTAAACTAAACTAAACAAGAGAATTAATCCACGTAAACCGGCTCTAAATTCTGATCTGGGCCATCTGGATAACTGGAATATATATATCAGACTGCTGTTTGTTTACCTCTTAGGCCCCCTTCGGTCATGGCTGACCATGGGTGTCTCCAGGTTGCTATTCCCCATATGGAGGACGCCCGTGCGTGACTTTGTTTAACGTGGGGAGACTGGTGCACAGACAGCCACCCCACGGTCCTTGACAGATCTGGGCCGAGATCCAGTGGCATGGAGTCCCAGACAACCGGAGACCCTTTTCTGCTGCAGCCTTCATCCGCCTTCCCAGCCGTTGTGACGCTCCACTGAGGTCAGCCATCGTCCTCCGCCTGTTCCACCGTTGAGGTCTAGGTCGGATCGCCCTCTGTCCGAGTCCTCCCCCCCTTGACCTTACCGCCATGGGTGGCCCTACCAGGAGCATCGCTCCAGACGGCACCGCTCTCAGGATCTCGGGCAAACACAAGCTTCTCCACCACGACAAGGTGACAATCCACGGACAACCCAAGTTGACTACGGCTCGGTGTTTAACACAACTGTCATCACCAGCTCCAAGACCTGGTGCAAGATCGATACCTTCCCTTGCAGTGGGATTGTTGACTCCTCATCTGCAGATCTTAGTCAGTGTGGATTAGTAGCAAGGCGAGACTTTCAAGTCGAGTCAAGTCAACTTTATTTGTCACATACACATACAAGATTTGCAGTGAAAGTGGTATGCCTGCGGATTGTGCTGATGGCCTGTGGGAACAAACTCCGTCTCATCCTCTCTGTTTTAGCTGCGTGACAGCGGAGGCGCTTGCCTGACCGTAGCAGCTGGGACGGTCCGTTGCTGGGGTGGTAGGGGTCCCCCATAATGTTGTTAAAGAAGGAACTGCAGATGCTGGAAAATCGAGGGTACACAAAATGCTGGAGAAACTCAGCGGGTGCAGCAGCATCGATGGAGCGAAGGAGATAGGCAACGTTTCGGGCCGAAACCCTTCTTCAGACTGATATCTGGAGGGAGGCAGGGGGAGATGAAAGGAAAAAGGAGGAGGAGGAGCCCGAGGGCTGAGGGAGAGGTAGGAAGGGGAGGAGACAACGAGGGTTTAACAGAATTGAGAGAATTCGATGTTCATGCCAAGAGGATGCAGACTCCCCAAGCGGAATATAAGGTGCTGTTCCTCCAATTTGCGGAGTTGCTCACTCTGGCCGTGGAGGAGGTCCAGGACAGAGAGGTCGGATACGGAATGGGAGGGGGAGTTGAAGTGCTGAGCCACCGGGAGGTCGGGTTGGTTAATGCGGACCGAGCGGAGGTGTTCGGCGAAACGATCGCCAAGCCTCCGCTTGGTCTCACCGATGTAGATCAGCTGTCATCTAGAGCAGCGGATGCAATAGATGAGGTTGGAGGAGATGAGGTCCTTCATTATGTTGCCGGCTCTGGATCTGCACCTCCTGGTGTATAGTTCCAGCAGGGGGGTGAGTGTAGTTCCCATGGTGTGTTGGGCCGAACGCACTACTCTCTGCAGAACCTTCCTGTCCTGGGCTTTAGCCTTCCTGTCCTGACTTTAGACTTTTCTTTAGAATTTAGGGATACAGAGTGGAAACAGGCTCTTCCGCTCACCGAATCCACACCGACCAGCGTTCCCCCCGTACACTAACACTACCCTACACGCTAGGGACAATTTCAAAACTTAGCAAAGCCAATTAACCTGTAAACCTTGTGCTCGTTAAAGAGTGTGGGAATAAATCGGAGCACTCGGAGAACACCCAGGCAGGTCACGGGGAGACGGTACAAACTCCGTTCAGACAGCACCGGCGGTCAGGATCGAACCCGGGTCTCTGGCGCCGAGAGGCGGCAACTCTACCTGTGTGTCGTCGTGTCTCCCGAGGGACGCTGGGGTAGGCCGGCGGGTCCGGCAGCGTCTCTAGGGGTGTTGTTTGACGTCAGGACCCTTCTTCAGACTGATTGGGGTGGGGGGGGGGGAAGGAGGGGCAGGTGGGTGAATGCAGGCAGGGCGGGCGTTTGGTGGGCAGATGGTTGGATGGGGCCGACCGATGAAAAGACAAAAAGGTACCCCCACACTCTGTGCGCAGAAGGGTCCCAACCCGAGGAGTTCTGCGTGGATGCTGCCTGACTCGCTAAGTTGCTCCAGCACTTTGTTTTTTTTAAATTATGTGACTGAAGATATGACCGAGCTTGTTTATGAATCAACAGTCTTTTTTATTTTATTTTTAGTGTGTCTTAGAAAACATAGAAACATAGAAATTAGGTGCAGGAGTAGGCCATTCAGCCCTTCGAGCCTGCACCGCCATTCAATAGGATCATGGCTGATCATCCAACTCAGTATCCCGTACCTGCCTTCTCTCCATACCCTCTGATCCCCTTAGCCACAAGGGCCACATCCAACTCACTCTTAAATATAGCCAATGAACTGGTCTCAACTACCCTCTGTGGCAGAGAGTTCCAGAGACTCACCACTCTCTGTGTGAAAAAAGTCTTTCTCATCTCGGTCTTAAAGGATTTCCCCCTTATCCTTAAGCTGTGACCCCTTGTCCTGGACTTCCCCAACATCGGGAACAATCTTCCTGCATCTAGCCTGTCCAACCCCTTAAGAATTTTGTAAGTGTCTTAGAAGTCTGTGTAAATGTTCTCTGGTTTGTTTCATGTGGGGGAGAGGGAGGGGGACGGGGGAAAGTTTTTTCAGTTTCTTACCCTGCCAGAGATGCGATTGTTTCCGCGTCGCATTCTCCGGTCGCTCTGCGGCCTACCATCGATGGAGCTGGAGGCTCCCTCGGACTGACTTTGAGCTTCACCTTGGGGGGGGGGGGGTGGACTTAACATCGCAGCCGATCCCTTGCCTGGGATCGACGCTCCAGCCACTGCCTGCGGACTTACCATCAAGAGCTCGCAGTCTCGGGAGCTCCCACGACGCAGGGGCTCGACCAGCCCCGGCGAGGGGTTCGATCGCCCAGCGCGGGGGAGCTGACATCTCCCCCGAAGCAGGAGCGGATCACCCCAACGTGGAGGGCCAAAACACTGCCGGCTACAGGAGTCAAGATCGTCCCGTCAATGGAAGGCTCGATCGAGGCCCCCGACCACGGGGGAACAAAGAAGGGAAGAGATTGAACTTTTGTTTTGCCTTCCATCACCATGATCACATTGAATGGCGGTGCTGGCTCGAAGGGCCAAATCCTGCACCTATTGTCTATTATCTATCTCAATGAGGAATGTGGAGGAGTCACTGTGGTGGATGTTCATGTTAAAATGTAATCCGTTGCGTTTTATCCGTATGACTGACTGTATGGCAAATGAATTTCCTTGTATTTTGCAAAACATACTTGGCTAATAAAGTATGATTGTGATTGTGATTGTGACATGCAGCCAATATCCATGGCCACGTCAGCCACAAATTGAAACTTGCTCAAGGGGACCGGAACGCCGTGGAGCGATATTTAGGAGCAATGGATATCGGCGGAGGACCAGACAACACAGGAACACGCAGGAACAGGGCCCTAAGGCCACAATGTCTGAGCTCAACACGGTGCCAAGATAAACTAATCTCATCTGTCCACACATGATCCACGTGCCTTTCCAAAAGCCTCTTGAATGCCAAGAGGGAGGGGTGAACGAACCTTCTCCCCCCACCAATGATGTGGTCGGGGAGCATATGGAAATGCTTCTGATTAACCGCGGAGGTCCGATGTAAAATGTAAAATTACATAAAATGTAAAAAGGGTCTCGATCCGAGAAGTTGCCTATTTCCATCGCTCCATAGAAGCTGCCTCACCCGCTGAGATTCTCCAGCATTTTTTGTCTAAACGCAACAAATAAGCTATGAGCTCCGAACTGTTATTTGCTATTTGCACTATATTTGTTATTCATTGAACTTTTTATTTTTCCCCCCTCGTCATATACAATGTTTACATATTCTGTGGAATTCTCAGCCTCAGAGAAGGCCGGTTCTCTGGATACTTTCAAGAGAGAGCTAGACGGGGCTCTTAAGTATAGCGGAGTCAGGGGATATGGGGAGAAGGCAGGAACGGGGTAATGATTCTACCCAAGCGAAATATGAGGTGCTGCTCCTCCAATTTGCCGCGGGACTCACTCTGGCCACGGAGGAGGCCCAGGACAGAAAGATCAGATTCGGAATGGGAGGGGGAGTTGAAGTGCCGAACCTTGGGTTTCGGCCCGAAACATCGCCTATTTCCTACGCTCCATAGATGCTGCCTCGCCCGCTGAGTTTCTCCAGCACACTACTGCTCTGTGGCAAACAGAACCTGTAGCCCTCTGACACATCTATGCCGCACCTGTTGTTAGTGCCTGAAGTCCTTTTCAACTGACATATAATTCCTTTATTACAGCTATAAAATATCCACAGTCCCCCGCATGATGCCACTGACAAGGAACTATATTCCGATAACTCACGCAGTGAGGTGCACAGCTGCCAAACGCATTAGCGGAGGACACGAACATCAATTGCGTTCTTATTGCCCTGCATTTTGTCAATGAAATTTGAGTCTGAAAAAACAATTTGTGTATTTACTCTAACATGAAACATGGCCAGAGTTTTGCCTATAGGGTCTGAAACCAAACACGAAGATTGATGCTGGCGGAATTGCCGTTCCACAGCGCTCACGATTATTGCTTCCTTATTCACAAGCTGAATAATGTGCATTCCTTATATCACTGCTTTGGGATTTGCTGGGGTCACGAGAGGTCCTAGACAAATGCAACTTGTATAATAAGGCTCCTTCTTTCTCTCTGCCACTAATGCATTCGGCGAAAGGAAGGCTGGAGTGGAAAGCAGGGTGAAATATGAGACTGCAGAATCATTGGGTACACAGCTCCTTGTGTCGTGCCAGCACCTTGAAACACATCTCTGATGAGTCACAATTCACACCACACATGCCATTCCTGCTCTTCCTCCCTGCGGCCCTGTGAAGATTTTGCTTCACCACTGTTTATCTAAGTCCCTTTCAAAAGTCACTATTGAATCAACTTCCGTTGACCCTCTAAACAGTGGCTTCCAAATGACAACACACTTGACAGTGAAAACGCACACCTCCAGATTTAGGGGCAGTTTCTTCCCAGATGCTATCAGCCAACTGAACCATCCTACCACAACCAGAGAGCGGTCCTGAACCACTATCTACCTCATTGGTGACCCTCGGACTATCCTTGATTGGGCTTTGCTGGCTTTACCTTGCACTAAACGTAATCAGAGGCTGGCATCGAGTGCTGCTGGAGGGTCATCAACTCGGTGAAAGACGCTCGTTGGTGTGCCCGAGCGTTGTTCACCACCCAGAGGAGCGAGATGTCCGTCGGGGAATGTTGCCGACTGGCCCGCTGCAGACTGCAGGGGTACGTGCTGAGGGATGCACTGAAGCTCCGCGCAGCCAACGCCAAGGCTCGGTGGGGGAGGGCCACAGTCTAGGGTCCTTCCGCTGCTGGACATAGGGGGCATGGTGTGGTGGAGACGCCCCTCACTAAATAAGGGAAGGGATTCCACACCAGTGGCAAGGATGGGGGGGACAAATTTGTGTAATTTGTGTAAACAGTTTTGAATGTTTGTATAGCCTCCGAGAATGTCGGATACAATTTTTGCACGGTTCCGGAATTGCATATATTTATTACTTGCATAAAGTCTATTTTGAAATAAAAATTAAAAAAAACATTGTTCCCTTATCATGTATTTGTACACTGTAAAAGGCTCGTTTGTAATCATGTATTGTCTTTCCGCAACAAAAGCTTTTCACTAAACCTCGCTACACGTGACAATAAACTCAACTGTAGAGACTCTGCTCCTCATCTTCTTTGCTAATTATCTTAAACGCATGTCCCTCTGGTTACTAACACACCTGTCGGAGGGAAGAGTTCTCCTTACTCCCTCAGGCCTTCGAATCTTGACCCACCCCTGCCCCTTGAGACCCTTCTTCACACTGTGTTGCCCTGAATTCTGAAATATCCTCAGCCAATTCACCAAATGTTAAACCATTCAGTAATTTGTCATTGCTAAGAAGTATATCTCCCCGTTGGATTGCAACCTTGTCGTGGTCGGAGAGCTTGTGTGACTCAGTGACCCCTAGAGCCATGCCAGCGGGAGATTTGTCTCCTGTTAGGGTCTCCCATGCTGGACAGGTCGAAGGATAGAGGCGAGACGAAGAGCGATCCACTGGTCCTCCAGGTTGGAGGTTGAGCACAGGGCTAACAACCCCGTCTCGTAAAACAAATATGTTACGGAAACAGCAACTGAAGGAATCAACACTACTGGGCGTGATGGACTTCCAGGGCTATCGACAGATGCTAGGATGAATGTCAATGGTGAAAGCCAAAGGGATCCAGAGAGCATCCCCAGAATAGCCCTGCACTGGACACCGGAAGGGAAAAGGAAAAGAGGGAGATCCAAAACCACCTGGCGTCGAACTGTAGAGGAGGAAATGAAAACAATGGACCTGACCTGGGGTAGTGTCCAGAAGCTAGCCCAGAACAGACAGGAGTGGAGGACCTTCGCTGCTGCCCTACATGCCAGGAGGCATAATAGGCGGTAAGTAAGTAAGTAAGTAAGAAATATATTTATAAAATTCTGGCACTCATTTAGACAATAGACAATAGACGAAAAGTGCAGGAGTAGGCCATTCGACCCTTCGAGCCAGCACCGCCATTCAATATGATCATGGCTGATTATCCCCAATCAGTAACCCGTTCCTGCCTTCTCCCTATATCCCCTGACTCCGCTATCCGCTATCTTTAAGAGCCCTCTCTTGAAAGTATCCAGAGAACCGGCCTCCACCGCCCTCTGAGGCAGAGAATTCCACAGACTCACAACTCTCTGTGAGATCAAGTGTTTCCTCGTCTCCCGTTCTAAATGGCTTATTCTTAAACTGTGTGTGACCACCTGGTTCTGGACTCCCCCAACATCGGGAACATGTTTCCTGCCTCTAGCGTGTCCAAACCCTTAACCCTGTAGCATTTTGAGCATTTCCTATCGCTTGGAGTTCTGCCACTAGACCTGTCTACATATCTCTCCCTTTACGATGCAAAGTATCATGCCGGCTCCCAGCCAAACCATCTATCAGTCCCACTCCTCATCTCCTTTTCTTCCCTGCAGCCCTGTGATATATTCACCCTCATCTCCTGCCTGCCAACTCCTTTTTGGCTCTTTTGTCACTTACCTAAACAAGAGGGTGATTTACTGGAGCCAATTAACCAACTTACTTAAGGCTTCCCTCTCGGACCAAGTTTTTATAACCTCGAATGATGTCACGACCACACAGGCTTCACCCCGCGACATGCCGCCTATATGGACATGAGTCGTCTCCTCTGTCACTCAAAGAGTCGGAGCGTCTTTATGGTTGCCGCTGAATTTTCAACATGTTGAAAATTTTCGGCGACCGATGACGGGTGCCGGCAGCCACCGGAAACGTTGCGTAAGTGGGACAGGCCCTCAACATTTATTATTATTATACTGCGATATTCCTTTAAAGTAAAGGAGTTCGCTAAACCTCGTGTATGATTACAATGTTCACATTATTGAATTATTGAATTCACAGAATTCTCTGCCACAGACGGTAGTTGGGGCCAGTTCGTTGGCCATATTTAAGAGGGTGTTGGATGTGGCCCTTGTGGCTGAAGGGATCAGGGGGTATGGAGAGAAGGCAGGTACGGGATACTGAGTTGGATGATCAGCCATGATCATATTGAATGGCGGTGCTGGCTCGAAGGGCCGAATGGCCTGCTCCTGCACCTAATTTCCATGTTTCTATTATGTTAGGAAACATGTGTTTCTTCAGCATTGGTGTGGCTGTGACCCCTCCAATGGAACTGAGCAGTTTAGCTTAGTTTAGAGATACAGCTTGGAAAGTGGGCCTTCGGACCTCCGAGTCCACGCGTTCGCACTAGCTTCCGCATCCACTCCCTGACACACCGGTGGCAATTTACAGAGGCCCATTAACCCACAGACCCTCATGTCTTTGGGGTGGAAACCCCATGGAGCACCCGGGGGAAACCCACGCGGTCACAGAGAGGACATGGTCGACACCCGAGGTCCGGATCGAACCCGGATCTCTTACGCTGTGAGGCAGCCGCTCGACTGTGCCGCCAAGATGTAGATTGCTAAGATTCTAGGACTGACACCATGTGAATGCAGAGACACTAATGGGCCTGTCACACTTAGGCGATTTTTTGGGCGACTCCCACAAAATTGTAGATGCTGGAAAAATCGAAGGTAGACAAAAATGCTGGAGAAACTCTTAAAGAAGGAACTGCAGATGCTGGAGAATCGAGGGTTACACAAAAAGTGGAGAAACTCAGCGGGTGCTGCAGCATCTAAGGAGCGAAGGAGATAGGCGACGTTTCAGAAGGGTCTCGACCCGAAACGTCGCCTATCTCCTTCGCTTCTTAGATGCTGCTGCACCCGCTGAGTTTCTCCAGCTTTTTGTGTAACCATGCTGGAGAAACTCGGCGGGTGAGGCAGCATCTATGGAGCAAAGGAATAGGTGACATTTTGGGTCGAGACCCTTGCTAGACAAAAATGCTGGAGAAACTCAGCGGGTGAGGCAGCATCTATGGAACAAAGGAATAGGTGACGTTTCGGGTCGAGACCCTTCTTCAGACAAACTATCTCGGTCGCACCAGGGATTTCGGGCTTTTGAGTTGTTTTGCATTAATATTGTGGGTTTTTTTTTAATTTCGCTTTTTTTTTGTTTGTTTATTTAATAAAAACAAGAAACTGCAGACAAAAATGCTCAGCGGGTGAGGCAGCTTCTATGGAGCGAAGGAAATAGGCAACGTTTCGGGTCAAAACCCTTCTTCAGACTGATGTGAGGCTGGGGTTCCCACCTCTAAGTATTGTTACCCCGTTCAAATGGGGGGGGGGGGGGGGGCTGGAGGAAGACATACTGCAGATGCTGGTTCACACAACAGGGCAAAAATTGCTGGAGTTACTCCAGCTTTTTGAGTCTATCTTCGGTGAAAACCAACTGCAGATGTGCAGGGTTTAAGGAGGAACTGCAGATGCTGGAAAATCGAAGGTAGACAAAAGTGCTGGAGAAACTCAGCGGGTGCAGCAGCATCTGTGGAGCAAAGGAAATAGGCAACGTTTCGGGCCAAAACCCTTCTTCACAGGCCCGAAACGTCGCCTATTTACTTCGCTCCATAGATGCTGCTGCACCCGCTGAGTTTCTCCAGCACGTTTGTCTACCTGCAGATGTGCAGTTCCTTTCTGCACAAAAAATTGCTGGAGTCTGAAGTAGGGTTCTGACCCAAAATAGACCCAAAATGCTGGAGTAACTCAGCGGGACAGGCAGCATCTTTGGAGAGAAGGAATGGGTGGCGTATCGGGTCGAGACTCGAGACCCTTCTTCTTCAGACCCAAAATGTCACCTCTCCACGTTCGCCGGAGACGCTACCTGACCCGCTGCATTGCTCCAGCACTTGTTGTGTCCTTTTCTGGGCAGCTAGGACATCGATACCGAATACAGAGCCACTGATATGATTGTGGATGCTCGGGGAGGGGCAGAAATGGAGAGCGCCGATCTTGTAGTCAGTCCTAACTATAACTCAATGCCTGTTTGTGATAGTTTTTGTTAACTTTGGCTGGCTATCAGAGAAAAAGGGAATGCAGCGTTTTCAAATGCCGTGCTAATTTACGGAGCAAGTAATCATCCTTTGTAGTGGGCCGCTGTTACTTTCGTCAGCAACTACAAGAGCTGTCTGGCCTGACTAACCCTTCAGACTTCTCTCGCTTTGTTTTGTCCAGACGGGGCCTCACAGTTGACTGTGATTAGACGTCACAACTCCCGACTGTCAACCGGCCGCCATTAGCATTTGAAAAGGCCAGGCCAGGCCATCAAAGTTAAAGTTATCTTAGCTGATCTGCGGAACTGGCGGAACTGTTGCCCCCAGCACCAGCACCAGACGCCTGACCCACTCCTGTCTCGGCAAAGGACCGGGGCAGCCCCCGTTTTGAGCTGACATCACTTTCGACAAACATCACCTGTTCCTTCGCTCCGTAGAGGCTGCCTCACCCGCTGAGTTTCTCCAGCATTTTGTGTCTACCTTCGATTTTTTCCAGCATCTGCAGTTAGTTTGTTTAGCGGGGCCTGTAGTGTTCAATAGCATGTAGACAAAAGTGCTGGAGAAACTCAGCGGGTGAGGCAGCATCTATGGAGTGAAGGAAATAGGCAACGTTTCGGGCCGAAACCAAAATGTTGCCTATTTCCTTCGCTCCATAGATGCTGCCTCACCCCGCTGAGTTCCTCCAGCACTTTTGTCTACCTTCGATTTTCCCAGCATCTGCAATTCTTTCTTCCTCTTGCGTGTGGCGTGCACAGCCTAAAGTTGTAGGGCAACTTGATCCATTTGATCTTCCGTTTGTGCACGTCGAGCTGATTGCATTAGTCGAAACAGGGCGGACCACGTGAAGGTTGCAATCTCCCACCCCAGTTCTTTCTTAAAACTTCAAGAAGGAACTGCAGATGCTGGAAAATCGAAGGTAGACAAAAATGCTGGAGAAACTCAAGTGGGTGAGGCAGCATCTATGCAGCGAAGGAAATAGGCAACGTTTCAGGCCGAAACCCTTCTTCAGACGGAACTTTGCCTATTCCTTCCCTCCATAGATGCTGCCTCACCCGGCTGAGTTTCTCCAGCACTTTTGTCTACCTTCGATTTTTCCAGCATCTGCAGTCCTTTCTTAAACGTCTGAAGAAGGGTTTCGGCCCGGAACGTCGCCTATTTCCTTCGCCCCATAGATGCTGCCTCGCCCCGCTGAGTTTCCCCGGCATTTTTGTCTACCTTTCTGAAAAAGTGAGTTTGTTTCGTGGTGCCTGCAGTGTTCAATAGCGTGATTGTCTCGCTGGCAGAGGATTGAGACAGTGACAGGAATTCCTATCCCCTGTCCCGTGGCACTAGGCTGCGGGAGGATAATTGCTTGCCGCACCCCCTTCCCTGGGAGGTGACACGCAACAACAGAAACTTTGTTTAACGTGGCTAATTATCCCAAGGATCCATCACAGCACAAACAGTTCACGCCACACTATGTACTACAGATCACCCATAGCTTGGCTCGAGGTAGGCTTTGCATGTCTTAAAGGGGGAAGGCAAGGAAGAAGAGGTGGGGGTGAATACCAGAGCTGGTCGCCTTGGCAACTTATAACTCAGCTGTCAGCGGTGGAGCAATTAAATTGCTGGGCTCAGGGAATTTGCAAAGCCAGAGAAGATTATATTGATTATTGGGAGGGAGACCATGCAGGGATTTGGAAACAGGGTCGACAGTCCTACAATGTGTTTGCTTAACCCGGGATCAACGTAGGTCAGTAAACACAGTGGATGGGACAAGGGCCAGCAGAGTGTGGTACGACTGAGTTTCGCAGAGGAGTGGAAGGAGCCATGCCCAGCCATGCTCACGGCAGAGAGCATACTAACGTATGGCATCTCTGTGTGCACGGAACAGGAGGTGGAGAGGAGAGCTCTTCAGCGCGTCGCCCACAGAGCGCAGAAGATTATTGGGACACCGCTACCAGCCTTGGAGGGCATCTCTACCACACACGGTGCCTGAGGAAGGCCGACAGCATCCATAAAGACCCCTCACACCCTTGTAATGGACTGTTCGAACTCCTACCATCTGGCAGACGCTACAAGGCCTTCTACGCCCGCACCTCCAGACTCAGGAACAGCTTCATCCCCAGAGCTATAGCGGCTCTGAACCGGCCCAGCTGAGTGCCTCCCCCCACCCCCATGGACTGTCTCCCTCGGATGGTCACGTCGCACAGACACATCGGCACTTTAGCCTGTTTTGACTGTTTTACTGTTATTTTACAAACCTTGTTCTCGGGGTATCTAAACCTAAATTCTATTAGTTGTTTAAGTTATGACATCGGATGGAAGTTGCAAACCAAATCTCATTGCACTTATGTGCAATGACAATAAAAGATATTATTATTATTATTATTATGATGATGGAAGGCTGGCAGAGCGGCGCGGCACCTGCTTTCATCCTGACTTCCAATGCTGCCGGTGTGGAGTCTGCACGTTTTCCCTTGGGCGCTCCACATTCCTCCCACTTCCCAAAGACACACAGGCCGGTTGGAAGGTGAATTGGCAGCTGTGCGTAGGTGAGTGGGTAGAATTTGTGAGGAAGGGTTGCGGATACAGAGAGATCAGTGTAAGATTGGTGTAAGGGCGCTCGTCCGTATGGAGTTTGTACGTTCTCCCGGTGACCGCGGGGGAGCTTCTCTGAGGTCTTCGGTTTCATCCCGCACTCCAAAGATGTACAAGTTTGTAAGTGAATTGGCTTGGTATGAATGTAAATTGTCCCTAGTCTGTGTAGGGTAGTGTTAATGTGCGGGGCCAAAGAGCCTGTTTCCATTTGACAACGAGCTGGAGAAGCTCAATGGGTGAGGCAGCATCTATGGGGGGAATGGACAGGCAACGTTTCGGGTTGGGACCGTTCTTCAGTCTGATGGAGTAAAGGGCCTGCCCCACTTGGGCATCTTTGCGCGTCATTCGCGCGACATCATTTACCCGTCACAGCGCACGCGGCGTGAGGCACACGTGATGCGCGCATGGCGTGCATTACGCGCACATGGTGCGTGATGATGTAGGCAGTGACACGCGGAGCGCCCCAGGATTTTGGGATTCACAAAATCTCCGCGCGCCTCCTGCGTGACGCGCAAATGGCGCCCGAAGTGGGACAGGCCCTTTAGGAGAGAGAAAGCTGGGAATGAGAGTTTGGGGTGGGTCAAAGACTGGCAAATGATAGCTGACATATGGAATGTTTAAGAAGGAACTGCAGATGCTGGAAAATCGAAGGTGGACAAAAATGCTGGAGAAACTCAGCGGGTGCAGCAGCATCTATGGAGCGAAGGAATGGGTGACGTTTCGGGTCGAGACCCTTGACAGATGGAAGGTCTTTTTTTCCCCAGTGGAACTTAGTTGCTTTCGGTGCATGGGACTGAGGTGGCGATAATGGGCCATTAGTCAAAAATGTGGTCATTTAACATATCCAAATTAATTAGCCTTTGTGAAGAATTTGAGTTACTGGTTCACAAGAGCATCCCTCTTGTGAACCAGTAACTCAAATTCTTCACGAAGGCTAATTGAGTCTCTTTTGCTACCACCGTTGATATTTCCCAACCTTTTACTCGCTGCCCCTCTGGACAGGGGAGATATTCTTGGGTGCAGACTGGATTTTCTTCAGTAATTCTCGCACCTGGAGAGTGGATGGGCTGTTCAATTGCATTAACAGTTTAGTATAGTTTATAGTTTAGAGATACAGCATGGAAACGTGCCCTCCAACCCAACGAGTCTGCGCCGACAAATACACAATAGACAATAGGTGCAGGAGTAGGCTATTCGGCCCTTCGAGCCAGCACCGCCATTCACTGTGATCATGGCTGATCATCCCCAATCAGTACCCTGTTCCTGCCTTCTCCCCATATCCCCTGACTCCGCTATCTTTAAGAGCCCTATCTAGCTCTCTCTTGAAAGTATCCAGAGAACCGGCCTCCACCGCCCTCCGAGGCAGAGAATTCCACAGACTCAAGACTCTCTGTGAGAAACAGTGTTTCCTCGTCTCCGTTCTAAATGGCTTACCCCTTATTCTTAAACTGTGGCCCCCTGTTTCTGGACTCCCCCAACATTGGGAACATGTTTCCTGCTGCTAGCGTGTCCAAAGCCTTAATAATCCTATATGTTTCAACAAGATCCCATCTCATCCTTCTAAACTCCAGAGTGTACAAGCCCAGCCGCTCCATTCTCTCAGCATATGACAGTCCCGCCATCCCGGGAATTAACCTGGTGAACCTACGCTGCACAGCCTGCACCAGTGATCACACAAGCACTATCCTACACACAAGGGGCAACATAATTGTACTGAAGCCTACAGTCCTACTAATCTGCACGTCTTTTGGATTGTAGGAGGAAACCGAAGCACCCGGAGGAGACCCACGGGGTCACAGGGAGAACGTACAAACTCCGCACAGACAGCATGCAGAGTCAGGATCGAACCCGGGTCTCCAGCGCTGTAAAGGGCCGGTCACACTTTCACGACCTAATTCACGACCTTTTTTACTCGTGGACATTTTTCATCATGCTAGAACAAACGCCCCGACCTACTTGATGCCACGTGTACCTACGACTAGCATCACGACCTGCCTACGACCTACCTGCGGCCTCGTGACGACCGTGCTGCGAGTATGAGTCAAGGGCAAACTCGGCAGAGGTCGTGAATTAGCTCGTGAAAGCGGGACAGGCCCTTAAGGCAGCTGCTCCATCGCTGCACCTACGAGGGTTTGATTATGAAGCCAGGTTTTGGAAGGTCGTATAGAAACATAGAAAATAGGTGCAGGAGTAGGCCATTCGGCCCTTCGAGCCTGCACCGCCATTCAATATGATCATGGCTGATCATCCAACTCAGTATCCCGTACCTGCCTTCTCTCCATACCCCCTGATCCCTGTAGCCACAAGGGCCACATCTAACTCCCTCTTAAATATAGCTAATGAACTGGCCTCAACTACTTTCTATTTAAAAAAAGAAGAAACCTTCAAAAGGATAACAGAAAATCAATATTTGTGCATAAAGGTGCTTATGTATCAACAGCTGGTGAGCACTGAGGAACGATAGCCACGTTGTTTTTGTCGGCACCGAGGGGGCCTCACAGTAAATGTGTGGCTTTCGGTGATGGACGATCTGACACATTTGCGGGTATGATCCCATCTCTTTCAATGACGCCTGATCTTCGACCATCAGGAGTCACACGTGGAGCTTTTTTTAGCGGCAGAGTGTGTGTGTGGCTGCATCTGCCTGCATTCCGTCCTAAGGAGGAACGGAGGTGCCTGAAGCTGGAGTGTTTATCTGACCCGACAATAAATCACTGCAGTTTTCACCTCACTCAGCGGTTAACAGCGGGCAGCACAGAAGGCAAACAAGCGCTCATCGACTGCTTAAATCGAAGGCCAACCTGGCCCCCGTTACTGGAGTTCAGGAGCTCACAGCTGAGATCCATTAATCGGTGACAGTGGGAGGATAGCTGTATAATCAGCTGCATTGCAGCTGATCCTGAACGCACAAAGCCACTTGCGGAGGGGTTTGCTTGCAATTCAAGGTCAATGGGGTGGCAGTGAACGTGAATGTAACAAGAGCAATTCAGGCAAGAACTATCACTCTCTGACTATGGCTCATATGTCAATAGGGAGATGTTGGATGAGCCCTAATTGTGATGGACCTATGCTCACAGCCAAGTTGGCATATGTTGTGGAATTGACTGTACCATGGGACGTTGAAGAAGATGCCCAGAATGGCTGGAAGACCAAGATAGACAATAGACAATAGACAACAGGTGCAGGAGTAGAGGCCATTTGGCCCTTCGGGCCAGCACCGCCATTCAATATGTTCATGGCTGATCATCCCCAATCAGTACCCCGTTCCTGCCTTCTCCCCATATCCCCTGACTCCGCTATCTTGAAGAGCCCTATCTAGCTCTCTCTTGAAAGCATCCAGAGAACCGGCCTCCAACGCCCTTCTCAGGCAGAGAATTCCACAGACTCACCACTCTCTGTGAGAAAAAATGTTTCCTCATCTCCGTTCTAAATGGCTTACTCCTTATTCTTAAACTGTGTGTGGCCCCTGGTTCTGGACTCCCCCAACATCAGGAACATGTTTCCTGCCTCTAGCGTGTCCAAACCCTTAACAATCTTATATGTTTCAATAAGATCCCCTCTCATCCTTCTAAACTCCAGAGTGTACAAGCCCAGCCGCTCCATTCTCTCAGCATATCACAGGATATGACAAGATTTTCCCAGTCGAAGTGGGATGCAGGGGTTTTGTTGCTCCATCCACGACCAGGCTATTAAAGAAAATGGGGGTGAGGGGTGGCTCCCTCCAACAAGCAATCAGGTCATTATCAAATTCTGCAGAAAAAAGCAGCAATTGGATTTGGATCAAAAGGAGAGACAACAATTGGGCTGCAAGATGAAGACAGGAGGGTCTGGAATTGAGGAGGGTGTAAAGGGCTTGTCCCACTTGGACAACCTAATCCACGAGTTTAGAAGACCCCAGATGAGTTGAAAAAAATGTCAAGGTTGTGTTGACTCGCTGAAGTAAAAGACCTCCCACGGCTATGTCTACGACCTCCAACGACTATGTCTACGACCTCCCACGACTATGTCTACGACCTCCCACGGCTATGTCTACGACCTCCAACGACTATGTCTACGACCTCCCACGGCTATGTCTACGACCTCCCACGACTATGTCTATGACGACTATGTCTACGACCTCCCACGACTATGGACTCCACGACTATGTCTACGATCTCCCACGACTATGTCTACGACCTACGGGTCTACGACCTCCCACGACGACGGCTATGTCTACGATCTCCCACGGCTATGTCTACGACCTCCTACGACCCCCCCCGACCTCAGTTTTCCACACCTAAGACCAACTACAACTAGCTACGAGTGGAAAATTGTAGTCATGTTTGCATTTTTTTTTCTCGGGCCAATTACCGACCTACGACTACCTACCGACCTACGACTACCATCACGAACCTACTACGGCCTACCTACAAGTAAAAAGTATACATTTTTTCCATGCCGACCTTTTTTTTAACTCGTGGACATTTTTTATCAGGCTGGAAAAAACGCCACGACCTACTTGAGGCCACGAGTACGCGGAGACCACTCACGAGCATGAGGAAGAGTTACGAAGTCCTCCTGCGACCTTGTGGCGACCATGCTGCGAGTATGAGTCCAGGTATCACCGCTGTGATAACTCGGCAGAGGTCGCCAATTAGGTTGTGAAAGTGGGACAGGGGCTTAACTATGAGTCCAGGTATCACCGCTGTGCCCTCTGGAGATGTTGTGGACTTATCAATGAAACGTCAAAGAAGGAGGGTGCCCACCTGATGACTCCGATGACGTACCTACTCTACCTTTCACCACTCCAATCCCACTGCAAATAGCAAGAATGCTGACTTACTACAGGGATTGAAACATCAAGTCCTATTAGCTCCACTACAAATCACTACAAATCACATATGCAATATTCCGAGTATAGAGTTTTTTATCGCACATAAATTAAATTGATCAATTAACATTTTTTTAAATAGACAAATGCAGTGAAAGTATTTTACAGTCAATGCAAAAGGTAGACAAAAATGCTGGAGAAACTCAGCGGGTGAGGCAGCATCTATGGAGCAAAGGAATAGGTGACGTTTCGGGTGGAGACCCTTCTTCCGACTGATGTGGCGGTGGGGAGGACGGGAAGAAGAAAGGAAGAGGCGGAGACAGTAGGCTGTGGGAGAGCTGGGAAAGGGAGGGGAAGGAGGGAGAAAGCAAGGACTACCTGAAATTGGAGAAGTCAATGTTCATGTGCAGTCTCTTCATGAATACATGATTGTATTAATGTACAGTCCTTTCTCCGACTGGAGAGCACGCGAGCAAAAGCTTTTCACCGTACCTCAGTGCACGTGACACACTCAACTAAATGGAAGGTGAACGATTAGAACTTCTGCTGCAGGTTGGAGGATGAAGACATCACGATTTTTGGACATTTGACTGCTCTTCTACCAATTTGTTATTTATTGTAATACATTAGATCTTGTAAACACACACCACTAACAAACACACACCCAAAAAAAAAACTGTTTTTTTGAATTCCCGCCCGGACTAATTACAACTTCAAAAGGCCAGAGGCTCTCTTTGATATTTGGATAATTTGTTTCAAAAATAAACATTCAGTTACTGGGTCAGAACTGCTCCTGGACTTGTTCCAGCGGTTCCTGGTCACTTGCTTCTGAGATTAAACGATTGACCCAAAATTGCCAAGTAGAACATCCAATAACAACTAGGGCGGCAGTTACAATCCCGTGCCGAAACCAGTTCCCATGAACAACACAATGCGGGATTTTCTATAAGGAAGACCTCAGCACCTTTGAACTGGTATCACATGTTGACGTGGAGAATAGGAAAAAAAAGCTAGTTTGTGATTGAGGCAGTGCAGCGTAGGTTCACGAGATTGATCCCTGGGATGGCGGGACTGTCATATGAGGAAAGATTGAAAAGACTAGGCTTGTATTCACTGGGGTTTAGAAGGATGAGGGGGGATCTTATAGAAACATATAAAATTATAAAAAGGACTGGACAAGCTAGATGCTCCCAATGTTGGGCGAGTCCAGAACCAGGGGCCACACAGTCTTAGAATAAAGGGGAGGCCATTTAAAACTGAGGTGAGAAAAAACGTCTTCACCCAGAGAGTTGTGAATTTGTGGAATTCCCTGCCACAGAGGGCAGTGGAGGCCAAATCACTGGATGGATTTAAGAGAGAGTTAGATAGAGCTCTAGGGGCTAGTGGAGTCAAGGGATATGGGGAGAAGGCAGGCACGGGTTATTGATTGGGGACGATCAGCCATGATCACAATGAATGGCGGTGCTGGCTCAAAGGGCCGAATGGCCTCGTCCTGCACCTATTTTCTATGTTTCTATTACAGTGGCCTAGGAGGCTGATGGAGAGCAGTGTGCCTGCAGATGTTGTCTTCATGGTTTATAGATAAACCACAGTAAGCATCCGGAGATGAATAAGAGAGGGATCGAATGGTATCATTGTAAATAGGTGCAGACATGTACATGGACAGGACAGGTTTAGAGGGATATGGGGCAAACGCAGGTAGATGGGACATGTGATAAATTGGGCTGAAGGGCCTGTTTCCACGCTGTAAAACTGCGACTATGGCAAGGTGGGCTGATCGGCCTGTTTCCACGTCAGGGTCATAGCATCACACAGCATGCACCAGCCCGCCGACTCAACTTGCCCATGCCAATGAAGATGCCCCATCTACGTGAGTCCCACCTGCCTGCATTTGGCCCGTATCCCCTCTAAACCTTTACTGCCCATCAGCATCATCGGCGGTCACTCGAAACGAGTATGACTGTCCTCTCATGGAGGACGCCTGTGCGTGGCTTTGGAGACGGGTGCACAGACAGCCGCCACACGGTCCTTGACAGATCTGGGTCGGGATCCAGTGGCATGGAGCCCAAGACGACCGGAGACCCTTTTCTGCTGCAGCCTTCACCCGCCTTCCCAGCCGTTGTGACGCTCCACTAAGGTCAGCCATCGTCCTCCGCCTGTTCCACCGTTCAGGTCTTCTTCTTCTTCTTGCGTATGGCGTGCACAGCCTAAAGTTGGATTCTATTTGATCTTATTTGATTGTGCACGCCATGTTGATTGCTTTCTTCGAAACAGGGCGGACCACGTGAAGGTCGCTATCTCCCATCCCACCGTTGAGGTCTTGGTTGGATCGCTCTCTGTCAGAGACCTCCCCCTCGACCTTACCGCCATGGGTGGCCCTGCCTGGAGCATCGCTCCAGACGGCATCGCTCTCAGGATCTCAGGGCCACACAAGCTTCTCCACCACGACAAGGTGACAATCCACGGCCTGTCCAAACGTCTTGTGAATGTTGTTGGTGTACCTGGTTCAACTACATCCTGTGGCAGCTTACGCCATATACCCACCAACCTCTGTGTGGAAAAAGCTTCCCCTCGGGTCCCCTCTCACCGTAAACTCTCGATTCCCCTACTCTGGGTAAAAGAGTTGCTGTACAACCCCATTGTTTTATAACTAAGACATTGGTTAACTGAAAGTTAACCGGGTGGCGCGGGGGGGTGAAATGAACCGAATAGCAAGTCTATCAGAGGTGACTTTGCACTGTGGGTAATTGATTGGGAGACCAAGAGTGGAGATGGGGGGAGCACAGCCCCTAAGGGTCTCGGCCCAAAACGTCACCTATTCCTTCGCTCCATAGATGCTGCCTCACCCGCTGAGTTTCTCCAGCGTTTTTGCCTCCCGTCGATTTTTTCCAGCATCTGCAGTTCCTTCTTAAACACTGCCACAACCGGAGAGCAGTGCTGAACTACTATCTACCTCTTCGGTGACCCTCGGACTATCCTTGATTGGACTTTGCTGGCTTTTAACTTGCACTCACCGTTATTCCCTGATCATGTATCTGTACGCTGTAAACGGACCGATTGTAATCAGATATTGTCTTTGTGTTGACGGATCAGCGCACCACAAAAAGCTTTTCACCGTAACTCAGCACAGGTGACAATAGGCGAAACTGAGACTGGAGTTCAGAGTTGTCGTGGTGGTGGCTATCCCTCGAGGTCAAGGATGATGGTCTACGATCTGTTGTTTTTATGGACCCTCAGGCTTAAGGGCCTGCCCCACTTACACGACCTAATTTGCGACCTTTTTTACTCGTGGACGTTTTTCATCAGGCTAGAAAACACGGCCCGACCTACTGGATGCCACGAGAACCTACGACTAGCATCACGGCCTGCTACGACCTGCCTACGACCGTGTGACGACCATGCTGCGAGTACGAGTCTCGGCAGAGGTCGTGAATTAGGCCATGAAAGTGGGACAGGCCCTTTATGAGTCCAATTGCTGCGCAAAGAATGAAGACGCCAGTGCGTGTGTTTGTTTACCGTGTACTTGATGTTGCGCTCCAAGAAGCACGCGGTCCTTCACAAATCAACCAACTCATTCCAATGGCAAGGGAACCAAGACAATTGGAGCTGATAGATCTGTTAAAGCCCTCGTCCGCCTTCACAGCCGTTGAGTTCAAGATACGCTTGTCCGCCGTTGATCGTTGTAGCTTGGATCGTTCTTAGTCTGGACCCCCGTCCTCGACCTTCCCGCCATGGCTGGCCCTACCAGGAGCCGGTGCTTCCGACGGCATCGCTCTCGGAATCATGGGGTCACGCAAGCCTCTTCAACACGATCCGAAGAGGTTTGTCGTGGTTTTCACGATATACTGGATTTGGATGTAGGCATCCCCGAGGGACGTTTGTCCCCCCCCCCGTGACTGGAAGCGATATCAAATTAGAACGCCAATGAAATTCCTCGTATGTTGCCAAACATCCTTGGCGAATAAAGCGTGATTCTGATTTTGAAGGCAAGGTGCAAGTTAGGTGCAGGAAGCCACATGTAAGGAAGGAGACCTTTGAACTGAACACCTGTAGGAACACTTCGACATTCCTCACTATTTAGCAGGGATTGCACAATACAAACACGAGACAACAGCCTGTTTCTGCGATCATTGGCTCAAAAACTGTAATTAAGTGATAAAACACAGCTCAAATGTAGATATCGATCAGCCGGTGTTATAGCACAGGACCAATTGGTGCAGTATACTTCCCTTTTCAGAAGCGCAGCATTCACAAATCACTGACTATTCAGTTTGTGGCTCTTTGCAAGAATGCCGGGGTAGATTACAGAGAGCTGAATGCCACCCTGATAGTGTACATGGTCATGTTTGCTTGGAGCTGAACCCTGATTGAAAGAGACACCGTAGATTAATCTAGCTCAGAGCCAACGTGTCTTACATTGAATTGCCCAGGTTTAAGGCAAAAGGCTTACACTGAGAGGGTAACATTAGATGAGCTTAATTCCCATTATGACGAGCTCTTCAATGAAACGAGATAAACAAAGTGGGAGTGATTAACCTGTGTTTCTGGCAGAACAAAACCATGAATTAAGTTAGTCTTTTACAAAGTTCTTAAATGATCTTCCGTTTGATTTGTTTGTCAGCTGAGCTTGTGTTCTTTAAGCGCCACGACTTGCTTCAGTATGGCTAAAGAATGGGGACGCCGTTAATTAATTTACTTGCCAGTACGGGTATCAGTGGTGGAGGTAGTTTCTCATGCGAGAGGCAGGGGAGGGGTGATGCAGAGGGATAAACTTTACTCCACGGGAACAATGTTACAATTGCCAGGGATCCAGTTCAGTTTATTGCCACGTGTAGGGAGGTACAGTGGAAAGGTTTTGCTGCGTGCTATCCAGTCAGCAGAGAGTCAACACATGATTACAATCGAGCCATTTAGTGTATAGATACCATGATAAGGGAACAACAGTCAACAACAGACAATAGGCAATAGGTGCAGGAGAAGGCCATCTGGCCCTTCGAGCCAGCACCGCCATTCAATGTGATCACGGCCGATCATCCCCAATCAGTACCCCGTTCCTGCCTTCTCCCCCATATCCCCTGACTCCACTATCTTTAAGAGCCCTATCTAGCTCTCTCTTGAAAGCATCCAGAGAACCGGCCTCCACCGCCCTCTGAGGCAGAGAATTCCACAGACTCAATGCAAGGTAAAGCCAGCAAAGTCTGATCGAGGATAGACCAAAGGGATAGCTAGTAGTTCAATACTACACAGTGCTACTGGTGTCCTTACAGGCAGTAAATTAATTAAAAGGTGGCCCTATTCTTTGGCCACACAGAAACAAGTAGTGGGGACTTTGTAACAGCCTAAAGGGCCTGTCCCACTGATCCGAGTTATTCACAAATTCTCCCGAGTTATTCACAGACTCTCCCGAGCTTTCCCTTGATTCAATGTTCGTAGCGAGTCCGTAGGAGTCCGTGGATATATGGTAGAGGCTCGTTATGCCAGCCATAGGTACTCGGGGCAGCAGGTAAGTCGATGTTTTTTCCAGCCTGATAAAAAATGTCCACGAGGAAAAAACTCGCGAGAATTTGTGAATACTTTGGGAAAGAGGGACAGGCCCTTAACTTAATTCAAGGTTTTGTCCTCCCAGAAGCATAGGTTAAACTAATGTGTTAATGTCAGGGATGGGGCCCGTCGGGGAACGTTGGGATGTCACGTAAACATTGCACAAGACGAATGTTGGCGAGGACACATTCGGAGTTTAGTGTTCCATTTTGGTCACACTGCAATAGGAAAGATGTTGTTACCCTGGAAAGAGTGCAGGGATTTACGAGGATATCCTCAAGACTTGAGGGCCTGAGCTACAGGGAGCAGTTTGGCAGGCGAGGACTTTATTCCTTGGAGCGCAGGAGGGCATGGGACATGTCGCGAGGTGACGCCTGTATGGTCATGAGTAGTCGCCCAAAGAGTCGTACCTTTTTCCGGTCGCCGCTGGATTTTCAACATGTTGACATTTTTCAGAGGCCTCCCTCAACTAATGACGGGTGCCGGCAGGTGGCCGGAAAAAATCCCGTAAGTGGGACAGGCCTGTAAATGTGCGTTGCTGTTTGGGGGACCTGGCTCGGCTCAAATTGTCCCTTGCACCTCCTAGATTGCAAAAATGATCACACCTCAAGTCTTTGGGATAGACAATAGACAATAGATGCACGAGTAGGCCATTCGGGCCTTCGAGCCAGCACTGCCATTCAATGTGATCACGGCTGATCATCCCCAATCAGTACCCCGTTCCTGCCTTCTCCCCATATCCCCTGACCCCGCTATCTTTAAGAGCCCTACCTAGCTGTCGAGATTGTGAAAGAAAATACAAGTCCTCCTTCTTCCCGTCTGCCACCCAGCATGATCGGAAGCAACACAAATTTACACATATTTAAAAAAATATATCAGCTGTGCAAGTGTGAGCAATGAGTGAATGAATCAAGGCTCTGTCGAAAGCAGGCTCACGTCTTTTTTTTCTTACAGGTTGCAATGGCGCGCTGAATGCTTGAGCATCACCACTACTACTGTTGTACAACTGGTAGAGCTGCTGACTCGCGGTTTCCATCCTGGCCTCGGGTGCTGTCCGTGTGGAGTTTGCACGTTCTCCCTGTGACAGCACGGGTTTGCTCCGGTTTCCTCCCACGTCCCACAGGCACGCGTGTCTGCAGGTTAATTGGCCCTATAGAAATTGTCACCGGTGTGTGGTCAGTGGCTGGGAGAGTGGGATAGCACGGAACTAATGGTCGCCGCGGGACTTAGTGGGCCGAAGGGCCTGTTTCCACGCTGGATATAAGTAAGTAAGTATATTGACCAAGTATTCACATACAAGGAATTTGCCTTGGTGCTCCGCCCACAAGTAGCAACATGACATACAGTGACAGTTACGAATGAATCAGAAAACACTAGACATTAATAATAATAAAACATTAATGATAAAACACCATTGGTCAAGCATGTGAACCAACAAAATACCGGATCAAAGGGGGGCTATGGATTTTTGGCTGTTGAGTAGAGCAACTACTCGTGGATAAAAACAGTTTTTAGGTCCGGCTGTGGCAGCTTTGACAGTCCGGAGTCGCCTTCCAGAGGGAAGTGATTCAAAGAGTTTGTGGCCAGGGTGAGAGGGGTCAGAGATGATCTTGCCCGCTCGCTTCCCGGCCCTTGCAGTGTACAGTTCATCAATGGATATATAATCTTGCTTTTGCTCATCTGCCCCCGTACCCGATCACCCCGCCAGTGAAACTGCCCAGAAATGAATGCAGCGAATATATATTTGCATTTGCGTTGAGAAAATGTTTGCCTGATTGAATGACCTGTGCCTAAGCTCTGCTGGATTTCGCGTTGCCCAAATTGTATTGTATGACAAAAGAGTTTTGTTTTAAGAAATGCTCTAAGGAATTTAAACTCAGTTGAACTGATCCTTGGTGTCTTTATCAGTGAGCACTGGTATGTTGACTTTTCGTTCACTAAACAATTTATTAATGCCTGATGTGAATTGCAGGCTTCAAAGTGATTCACATTTACGAGTAAATATATAAGAAAATATCTCTACGCACGGTGGTGCAGCAGTAGAGTTGCTGCCTTATGCCCCTGTCCCACTTAGGATACCTGAACGGAAACCTCTGGAGACTTTGCGCCCCACCCAAGGTTTCCGTGCGGTTCCCGGAGGTTTTTGTCCCTCCGGCAACCACCTTCAACTAGCATCGCAACCGGCTTTGACTAAAAAATTACCGATTTTTAAAACGGGAACCACTTTCGACCATTAGGGAGACTGACAAAAACCTCCGGGAACCGCACGGAAACCTTGGGTGGGGCGCAAAGTCTCCAGAGGTTTCCGTTCAGGTTTCCAAAGTGGGACAGGGGCATTACCGCACCAGAGACACCGGTTCGATCCTGACTATGGTACTGGCTGTATGGAGTTTGTATGTTCTCCCTGACACCACGTGAATTTTCTCGGGGTGCTCCAGGTTTTCTCTGGTTTCCTCCCACATGCGGGTTTGTAGGTTATTTGGGTTCTGTAAATTGTCCCTAGTCTCTAGGCTAGAACTAGCGTACGGGTAGACAAAAATGCTGGAGAAACTCAGCGGGCGAGGCAGCATCGATGGAGCGAAGGAATAGGTGACATTTCGGGTCGAGATCCAGAAGGGTCTCAACCCAAAACGTCGCCTTTTTCCTTCGTGTCCATAATTGCTGCCTCACCCGCTGAGTTTCTCCAGCATTTTTGTCTACCTCCAGATTCAGGGACTGTTTCTTCCCAGCTGTTATCAGGCAACTTATCAACAACTACAGAGCTACTATCTACCTCATTGGAGACCATCGGACTATCTTTAACCGGACTTGCACTAAACACTATATCCTTTATAATGCATCTGAACAATGTGGCTGGCTTGATTGTAATCATGTATGTTCAAGAAGGAACTGCTGTAAAATTGAAGGTAGACAAAAATGCTGGAGAAACTCAGCGGGTGAGGCAGCACCTATGGAGCGAAGGAAATAGGCGACGTTTCAGGTTGAGACCCTTTTCCAGTCTGATGTGAGGGGGGGGGGGTTGGGCGGGAAGAAGAAAGGAAGCGGCGGAGACAGTGGGCTGAGGGAGAGCTGGGAAGGGGAGGAGAAAGCAGGGACTACCTGAAATTGGAGAGGTCAATGTTCACACCGCTGGGGTGTAAACTGCCCAAGCGAAATATGAGGTGCTGCTCCTCCAATTTAAGGTGGGCCTCACTCTGGCCATGGAGGAGGCCCAGGACGGAAAAGTCGGATTCAGAATGGGAGGTTCCGGGTTTCGGCCCGAAACGTTGCCTATTTCCTTCAGGGTTTCGGGCCGAAACGTTGCCTATTTCCTTCGCTCCTTAGATGCTGCCTCACCCGCTGAGTTTCTCCAGCATTTTTGTCCACCTTTGCAATCATGTTTATTCTTTTTGCTGACTGGTTAGCGGGCAACACGTGCTTTTAACTGTACCACAAACTAGCTTTTAACTGACAACAAACTAACTTAAACTGAACAACGTGAAGTAGTCTGGCTTCGGCCAGATGGATGTGAGATGCGAAAACGAACCCACAAACTTTGCACCCACGCTCCTGGGCAGGTCCGAGCAAGTGATGCTCTGAGGGAGGCGCTGTCCTTTGACCAAGGTCCATCTGTCCTCTCAAGTGGATATAAATCACCACCATTCATAGACAGGCGGGGGGGGGGGGGGGGGGGGGATTAAAGTCTGGGCCAATATTCATCCTTCAATCAGCATCGTGGTCTCATTACTGGTGTTGATATATTACTGTCGTGTATGCTATGATACAGTGGAAAACCTTGTTGTGTGCTGTCCAGCACATTATATCATAGCGGAGTACGATCGAGCCACATTCAGGTACTTCGAGTGGTGTCAAGGGAAAATTAACCAGAGTGCAGAATATTGCTACACCCGCAGAGAAATTACAGATTGTGAAAAGTGCAAAGAGCCACAATGAGGACGGTACGGGCCTGTCCCACTTACGCGACTTAAGTCACCCGTCATAGGTCGCCGAAAAATTTCAACATTCAGCGGCGACCAGAAAGACGCCACGACTCTTTGGGTGACAGAGGAGACGACTCACGGCCATACCGGCGACGTGTCGCGGGGTGAAGCCCGTGTGGTCGTGAGTAGT
Organism: Okamejei kenojei; assembly: GCA_035221665.1. Classification (NCBI taxonomy): domain Eukaryota; kingdom Metazoa; phylum Chordata; class Chondrichthyes; order Rajiformes; family Rajidae; genus Okamejei; species Okamejei kenojei. The sequence goes on from CM069173.1 coordinate 4,120,702, forward strand.
CGCCCAACGAGTCGTACCTTGTTCTGGTCGCCGCTGGATTTTCAACATGTCGAACATTTTCGGAGACCTGCTGCGACTGTGCTGGGTGCTGGCAAGTCGCTGAAAAAAATCAGGCCATCGGGAAATTGGGACGACACCCTTAGTTTACCGCGGCTCGGCACTTCAACTCCCCCTCCCATTCCAAATCCGACCTTTCTGTACTCGGCCTCCTCCATGGCCAGAGTGAGGAGCACCGTAAATTGGAGGAGCATCACCTCATATTTCGCTTGGGCAGTCTGCACCCCAGCGGTATGAACGTTGACCTCTCTAGTTTCAGGTACTCCCTGCTTTCTCCTCCCCTTCCCAGCTCTCCCTCAGCCCACTGGCTCCACCGCTTCCTTTCTTCTTCCCACCCCACCCTCACATCAGTCCGAAGGAGGGTTTCGGCCCGAAACGTCGCCTATTTCCGTTGCTCCAGTGATGCTGCCTCACCCGCTGAATTTCTCCAGCATTTTTGTCTACCTTAGTTTATGAGAAGTCCGTTCACTAGTTTGATAACAGGGGCTTCAAGCTGTTATATCTTATGCCCGACCGGAGAGGAGGGAAGTAGTTTTGTTTATTGTCAAGTGTGCTGAGGTACACTGAAGAGTCTTGGTTCCAGTCAGCGGAAAGGCAATACAAAAGAGGGTGTGAGTGGTCCTTGATCGTGCTGACCGCTATTCCACGGCAGTGTGGAATGTGGAAGGCATCAATGGTGGGAGGAGGCTTGGGGTGAGGTGGGGGGGGGGAAAGGTGGTCTGAGCGATGGACTGGGCTTGCATGCACGTCTCTTGTGGATTATCATATTGCTTTGTGGGATATCAGCGCATGAAATAGCTGGTGCATTTTCTGCTTTATAATAATGGCTTCATTTCAAACGTGCCTTGGGTGAGTATAAAGGGTTTGGGACGATCGGGATCAAGGATAAATGGAAGGTGTCTCCTTTGAACTTCATGCAGAACCTGGGCGGTCACGGCGGTAGAGTCGCCGACTTACAGCGAACGCAGCGCCGGAGACCCGGGTTTGATCCCGACTGTCTGTACGGAGTTTGTACGTTCTCCCCGTGACCTGCGTGGGTTTTCTCCGAGATCTTCAGTTTCCTCCCACGCTCCAAAGACGTACGGGTTTGTAGGTTAATTGGCTTGGTAAATGTAAAATTGTCCCTAGTGGGTGTAGGATGGTGTTAATGGGCGGGGATCGCTGGTCAGCACGGACCCGAAGGGCCTGTTTCCCTCTGAACTAAACTACACTAAACCTCGAGGTCGTATCTAATTAGCCAAATAGATCAAAACACTGTAGGAACTCCTCTTGTGTGGACCTGGATTGGTGAGGTTTAGTGCAGTTCAGAGACACACCATGGAAACAGGCCCTGCGGCCCACCGAGTCCAAACTTTTTCTCACCCACTCGGGGCAATTTACAGGGCCAATTAACCAGCAAACCCCCGCGACTTTGGCGCGTGGGCAGCCGGAGAAAAACCCACACGGCCACAGGGAGAACGCACAAACTTCACGCAGGCGGCAGCCGAGGTCAGGGTCGAACCCGGGTCTCTGGCACGGCGAGGCAGCGGCTCTACCCGCCGACCCACCACCCCGACACAGGGTGTTTCCCAGTGAAAGGACACTTCCCAGCAAAGATGTTAGAGCGGAGCGGCTTGCCAGCACATTGCTTTTAGACAGGGTCCCATGGGCTCGGAGAGGAAATTACTCATCCGATTTCTCAACATTTACAGCACCACATTTTCAAAGTTGTTGGCTGTCCGACTGGCTAAGTGGGCAGATTATGTTGACCAACCCCATTTTTCAAAGGTCTGGTGGTGAGGGCACGGGGTGGTGATGGCAAGCTATTTGAAATCAGATAAAAGCTCCTTGGTTTGACACATGCAACAGCCTCTCTCACGGATGTCTGCATGGGACAAGCATAAACAATGAACCAATGCCACAAAGCATCGGGGTTTGCAAATCCCTTGATGTTGCAGCATTATTCATTCTCCTTCTTCTTCTTTCGTGTGGCGTGCACAGACTAAAGTTATGGGACAACTTGTTCTATTTGATCTTCCGTATGTGCACTGTGTCGAGTTGATTGCATTAGTCGAAACAGGGCGGACCACGTGAAGGTTGCAATCTTCCACCCCTAATCTGCTCTTTCAATTTGCCTACAGCAAGACTCTGCCTTGTACAACATCTAAAATATGATATATGGCATGTGTAGGAAGAAGGGTCCCGACCCGAAACGTCATCCATTTCTTCTATCCAGAGATGCTGCCTGTCCCACTGAGTTACTCCAGCTAAAAGTGTCTATCTCTGGACAGAAGGAATGGGTGATGTTTCGGGTCGAGACCTTTCTCAAGTCTGAAGAAGGGTCTCAACCCGAAACGTCATCCATTCCTCCTATTCAGAGAAGCTGCCCGTCCCGCTGAGTTACTCCAACATTTTGAATCGATCTCTGGTATTGTTACATTGATATTTGAGGCATGTAAACCAGCATCTGGAGTTCCTTCCTACACTAAAAAAATACGAGATCTTGTTTCTGGAGTTTAAGTATTAAGGGCCTGTCCCACTTAAGTGACTTTTTTGGCGACTGCCGGCACCCGTCATAGGTCGTTACCGGTCGCCGAAAATATTCAACATGTTGAAAATCCAGCGGCGACCAGAACAAGGTACGACTCTTTGGGCGACCACTCACAACCATATAGGCTTCACCCCGCGACATGTCGCCTGTACGGTCGTGAGTCGTCTCCTCAGTCGCCCAAAGAGTCGTAGCGTCTTTCTGGTCGCTCAACGTTGAATTTTCAACGTTGGAGTTTAGAAGGATGAGGGAATATCTTATAGAAACATATACAATTATAAAAGGACTGGACAAGTTAGATCCAGGAAAAATGCTCCCAATGTTGGGCGAGTCCAGAACCAGGGGCCACAGTCTTAGAATAAAGGGGAGGCCATTTAAGACTGAGGTGAGAAAAATCTTTCTCACCCAGAGAGTTGTGAATTTGTGGAATTCCCTGCCACAGAGGGCAGTGGAGGCCAAATCACTGGATGGATTTAAGAGAGTTAGATAGAGCTCTAGGGGCTAGTGGAGTCAAGGGATATGGGGAGAAGGCAGGCACGGGTTATTGATTGGGGACGATCATCCATGATCACATTCAATAGTGGTGCTGGCTTGAAGGGCCGAATGGCCTCCTCCTGCACCTATTTTCTCCGTTTCGATGAAAATATTCGGCGAATTATGACGGGTGCCGAAAAAGTCGCGTAAGTGGGACAGACCCTTTCGTCAGAATACAGCACTCCTCGGAGTTTTCTATGAAGTTGTTTTTATTGCTCTCGCTACCATTCCCAGATGCCGGTAAGGGTCAGTTCGGGACCACAGATAATTGTGCTCTGTGCTTTTAGCAGAGATAGAAGGAATGGTGTTTCAGACAAGTGAGCGTGTCTGTCGGAGCCTTCTCAGTGGACACCAAACAAGAACGCCCAGATGAAAGACGCCAAATGTTGGAGTGTATATTTCTTTGGTAAACCAAAATATCTGCAATCCCTTGTTACAACATCCCGATTAATGTTTGTTCACCCACAGCCATTAAATCACTAATGGCGCACTTGAAGATTTCAGGAAATGTGTGTGTGTGTGTCTACAGGTTTACAATGAAGCTCCAATGATTCCGAGCTCTTCGGTGTCTCTGACCCGCAGTTTAAACAGAATAATTAGTTCAGCGTGCAGCCTCAACTAATTGCAATGTGGAATTCATTGGGATTGACACACCAGATGCTCCCTCAAGATGAACTTTTATGCATTGCTGCAATCTAACATGAGCGTACCCACATACACATTTGTAAATATTATACACAATGAATCACTGAGATGCTAAAGAAGATTTCTGCAATTATATTCCTTCCTGACAGCATTTCTCAAACAGATACAAACTCCACTTCCCATTCCCCTTACCTACAAGTTTAAACGAGCATCCACTATTAGAGGTGACTCAAATCCTCCACGGAGGCAGAGAATGCCACAGACTCACAACTCTCTGTGAGAGAAAGTGTTTCCTTGTCAGCTTGGTATAATTGTAAATCGTCCCAAGTGTGCGCAGGATAGCGCTGGTGTGCAGGGATCGTTGGTCTGCGCGGACTCGCTGGGCCTGATTACACGCTGTATCTCTAAACTAAACTAAATCCTAACGTCGACAAAAGTGCTGGAGAAACACAGCGGGTGTGGGAGCATCTATGGAGCGAAGGGAATAGGTGACATTTCGACCCGGAACGTCGCTTATTTCCTTCTCTCCAACTAGAACGTAATAATGTGAGCCCCAATTACGGGTCAAACAGGGACCCCCTCCTGTGGACCTCCATGCTACATCTGTTCAATGTGCCAAGTGCCTGTTGATAGTTCATTAACTTTGTGGTGTATCCTTGAGTCGACTCGAACACCCATCAAGATACAACACATGGTTATTAAATCTACATACAGCAAGGATCAGCAGACATCACATCTCCGAGCTGCTACTCATTCTAACATAATAATAATAATAATAAGAAGAAGAATAATATCTTTTATTGTCATTGCACAGAGGTACAGCGAGAGCTTCCATCTGATGTAATGACTACTTAGTTAACCAAAAATTTAGACACCCAGAGAAACAAGATTTTAAAAACCAGTAAAAGTATAAAGTGCAAATAGGTCTGTGCCGGGTCGATATGCGACATGATCATCTGAGGGAGGCAGTTCATGGGGGGGGGGGGGGGCACTCAGCAGGGCCAGTTCAGAGCATCTATAGCTCTGGGGATGAAGCTGTTCCTAAGTCTGGAGGTGTGGCCTTGTAACGTCTGCCGGATGGTAGAAGTTCGAACAGACTATTGCGAGGGTGTGAGTAGTCTTTGTGAATGCTGACGGCCTTCCTCAGGCACCGTGTATTGTAGATGCCCTCCCAGGCTGGTAGCTGTGTCCAAACTAGCGTAAACCAAAGATCCTATAGCAAAGCAAGATAGTGCACTCCTGCTAAAACCAATGGGCTGATGTGTAGTACGCTACGGAGCGGAATGTCAGCCTTTACGTCAGCCATTTCAGTAACCCCACCCGACTTTGTATATCCCTCTCGCAGTATAATCAGTGTTGCGGGGGAACAGTTTGTGTGTGTGATATCGTGTTGGACCCATTATTCATAATTCTGTTAATTCTGCTATTTTTTGTTAATGATTAATATGTCAATAAATTATAATTCTGTGGATTTTCTTTTTTTGATGTTTTTTTAAATTTTCTTTTTTTTTAAAGTTTTTAAAAAAAATCTCTTTTTAAGTGGCTCAGGTGCTGTGTTTGAGTTGATGTTTGTATTAAACTTGCACTCTGTAATTCATTCGATCGCACTGTTCACAGGATGTGGACGCCATGGCCAAAGCAAAGATGGGAGTGCGGAGACGGAAGTGGGGCCGAGAATTCCCCATGAATCTGCCCATGACCCCACTACATCTATTTTGTCGTGGTCTATCCTGCTTTGGTGTAGGATCTTTGGCATAAAGTAACAGACACTAGATAATGAGAAGCACATGACAGGCAGTCACTACTAACAAACACTATCATTGGCTAGTATGAAATAGCTAATGTGCACTCTGCATTTGGCACACAAAATAACGTCTAATTTCCAAAGAAAACCAACTCGTTCACTGGAAGTTTCATTTGATAAAGCCCACATGACACAATTATGCCATCTGGACACACCCTGGGAAGGGAGGGAGAGGGGGAGAGAGGAGGAGAGGGGGAGAGGAGGGAGGGAGAGGGGAGAGAGAGGAGGGGGAGGGGGAGGGAGGGGGGGAGAGAGAGGAGGGGGAGGGGGAGGGTGAGGGGGGAGATGGAGAGGGAAGAGAGAGAGATGAGGAGAGGGGGAGAGGGAGGAGGGGAGGGAGTGAGAGGGGGAGGAGAGGGGGAGGGGGGATAGAGGGTATAGAGAGAGAGGATGGAGAGGGGGAGAGAGGAGGGGGAGAGAGGGAGGGGGGAGTGGGAGGGGGAGGGACGAGAGGAGAGAGAGAGGGATAGAGGGTTATAGAGGGGGGGAGAGGGGGAGAGATGAGGGGGAGGGTAGAGGGGGAGGTAGAGAGAGGGGAGATGGGGGGATGGTGTAGAGAGGGAGGGGGTGAGAGAGGGAGGGAGGGAGAGGGGGAGGGGAGAGATGGGAGAGAGAGGGAGAGAGAGAGGGGGAGATAGAGGGGTTATAGAGAGAGGATGGGAGGCGGGGAGAGGGGGAGGGGGTAGAGGAGGGGGGAGGAGGGAGAGAGGAGGGAGATGGAGAGGGAGGAGAGGAGAGGGGAGAGGGGGAAGAGGGAGGGAGAGGAGAGGGGAGAGAGGAGGGGGGAGAGAGAGGGGAGGGGGAGAGGAGAGAGAGGAGAGAGGAGGAGAGAGGAGGGAGGATAGAGGGAGAGATGGGAGGGGGTGGGAGAGGGAGGGAGGAGAGGGAGCGGGCGAGAGGGGGGAGGGGGGAGAGAGAGGCGGAGGGGAGGGAGATTGAGGAGGATGGTGGGAGAGGAGAGAGGGAGGAGAGAGAGAGGGAGGATAGAGGGGAGAGGGAGGGAGGGAGAGGAGAGGGGGGGGGAGGGAGGGAGAGGTGGGGAGAGGAGAGGAGGGGAGGAGGGGGTGGAGGGGAGGGGGGGAAGTGAGGAGGGGGAGGGGGAGAGAGGGAGAGGAGGAGGGAGGGGAGAGGAGAGGGGGGGAGAGGGAGGGGGGAGGGGGAGGGAGGGGGAGGGGGGAGAGAGAGGAGGTGGAGGGGGGGGAGAGAGGGTGGAGGAGGGAGAGGGGAGGAGGGGGGGGAGGGGGAGGAGAGGGGGAGATGGAGGGGGAGAGAGGGAGAGAGAGGGGGAGGGAGGGAGGAGGGGGGTATAGGGTGGTGAGCGGGGGGGCGAGGGGAGAGAGGGGGGAGAGAGGAGGTAGCGGAGGAGCCATTGGGGGGGGGAGGGGGGAGTGTAGAGGGGCGGGAGGAGGGGGGTGGAGAAGGGGGAGAGGGGGAAGGGGAGGGAGGGGGGGAGGGGGAGGGAGGGTGGGGAGGGAGTTAAACAGAGAGAGAGAGGGAGTGGTGGGGGGGCGAAGATGGGGGGAGGGAGGGCGAGATAGGGGATAGGAGAGGGGGTTATAGAGAGAGAGGGAGGGAGAGGGGGAGGGACAAGGGTAAGGGGGGGGGAGGGTGATAATAAAGGAGATGGGCCATTGTTAGCTGGGGCCTAGGTGAAAACGAGCTGCAGACAACGAGACTCAACAGGATGACTTCAAAGCTCGTTCAACGACTTGTTTGAGGGAGGGACGGAGAGAGAGGGTTACAAGGGCTACTTGGAGTTGGAGAAATCAATATTCTCAACGCGGGGGTGTGAGCTGCCCAAGCGAAATGCAGAGATTTCTCCATGTCTAATGGGCCTGTCACACTTATGCGATTTTTTGGGCGACTACCACAAAATTGCAGATGCTGGAAAAATCGAAGGTGGACGAAAATGCTGGAGAAACTCAGCGGGTGAGGCAGCATCTATGGAGCGAAGGAAATAGGTGACGTTTCGGGTCGAGACCCTTGCTAGACGAAAAAATGCTGGAGAAACTCAGCGGGTGAGGCAGCATCTATGGAGCGAAGGAAATAGGTGACGTTTCGGGTCGAGACCCTTCTTCAGACTGATGTGGGGATGGGGATTTTAATGTTACCTATTAGCCGGCTAATCTACAAACCTGGAAGTCAAAAATGCTGGAGAAACTCAGCGGGTGAGGCAGCAGCTATGGAGCGAAGGAATAGGTGACGTTTGCGGTCGAGACCCTTCTTCAGACCTTCTTCAGAACACTGGCGAGTCAGGCAATGCGGAGTGTGTAGAATGCTACATCGCTGGCATTAGAATAAATGAATGAATGACTTCAGTAGGTGGGTGCTGAACAACAGGGACAAGGAAAGTAGAAACAAGGAACAGCAGACGCTGGCTCGGCCAAGGAAAGACACAAAGTGCTGGAGTAACTCAGCGTGTCAGACAGCATCTCTGGAGAACATGGAGAGGTGACGTTTCGGTTTGAAACGTCACCCACCCATGTTCTTCAGGGACGCTGCCTGATCTGCTGAATTGCTCCAGCGTGTTGTGTCTGTCTATTGACACGGAAGGTGCCTAGTTATGTGCTATTAGTGAATCTCACGGGTGAGCTGGGAGTGGGATGTTATAACCCCATGCATCTGCCAAGAACCTTCAAATGGCTGGCTCCACAGATGCTGCTGCACCCGCTGGGTTTCTCCAGGACTTTCATCTGCCTTCGATTTTCCAGCATCTGCAGTTCCTTCTTAAACACAAAAAGCTGGAGTAACTCAGCAGGAACCTTTAAAAAATTGGATGTGTTATTGTTTTTAATTCCCACACAATTGTAGCACAATTGGAGCATGATATCAAACAAACACTCATAAGTTCATCAATTCATAAGTTCTAGAAGTAGAATTAGGCCATTCGGCCCGTCATGTCTACTCTGCCATTCAATCATGGCTGATCTATCTTCCTCTCACAACCTCATTCTCCTGCCTTCTCCCCATAACTCAAGTTGATACCGGCAGCATGCCAGCTGTGATCATAACCTCTCACTCCAGGTGCCAACTTGAGGAACACTTTGACCTCAGCGTCCTCAGGCTTGGTATTACTGACCAGGGCTCCCGCTTTTGAGTGTTGCCAGAGGAAGCAGATGGTGTCCGCACAGCCCCTTGAGCCGTCCCTGCGAATCAATAACATCACAGCTGGACCTAATGCTCAACTTCACCCTCCCGTCCGATCCCCATAGCCCTCGATTCCCTTCAACTCAAGAGAGTTTATTGTCATGTGTCCCAGATAGGACAATGAAATTCTTGCTTGCTGCAGCACAACAGAATATTGTAAGCATAAATAAAGCTCAGTTCAACTTTAATATACACATAAATAAACAGATAAAGTGCAATAGGCTGTCACAGTTCAGAGGCTGTTAGTTGGCGAGTTTAATAGCCTGATGGCTGAGGGGAAGCAGCTGTCCCTGAACCTGGATGTTGCTGATTTCAGGCTCCTGTACCTTCTACCCGATGGTAGCGGAGAGATGAGTGCGTGGCCAGGATGGTGTGGGTGCTTGATGATGCCTTTTTGAGGCAGCGACTGCAATAGATCCCCTCAATGGTGGGGAGGTCAGAGCCGGTGATGGACTGGGCAGTGGTCACAACTTTCTGCAGTCTTTTCCGCTCCTGGACGCTCGAGTTGCTGAACCAAGCCACGATGCAACCGGTCAGCAAGCTCTCTACTGTGCACCTGTGAAAGTTCGAGAGATTCCTCCTTGACATACCGATTCTCCGTAATCATCTCAGGAAGTAGAGGCTCTGATGTGCTTTCTTTATAATTGCATCGGTGTGCTGGGACCAGGAAAGATCTTCGGAAACGTGCACGCCCAGGAATTTGAAGTTCTTGACCCTTTCCGCCATCGTTCCGTTGATATAAACAGGATTGTGGGTCCCTATCCTACCCCTTCCAAAGTCCATAATCAGTTCCTTGGTTTTAATGGCATTAAAAAGGTTATTAAGCCAGGTTATTGTGCTGGCACCATTTGGTCAATCGGTCGATCTCACTTCTATACTCTTTGACTCGTCCCCATCAGTGATACGTCCCACAACAATGGTGTCGTCGGCGAACTTGATGATGGAGTTCGCACTATGACCGGCTACACAGTCATGAGTATAGAGTGAGTACAGCAGGGGGCCGAGCACGCAGCCTTGAGGTGCTCCCGTGCTGATTGCTATCGATGATGACACATTTCCACCAATATGGACAGACTGTGGTCTGCGGATGAGGAAGTCGAGGATCCAATTGCAGAGGGATACGCGGAGACCCAGATTTGAGAGCTTGGTAACCAGCTTGGAGGGGTGATTGTATTAAATGCCGAGTTGTAGTCAATGAATAACAGCCTGACATATGAGTTTTTGTTGTCCAAGTGTGCCTGAAAATAGGAGTGTTGAATGACTGCACATCCATAGCTTTGTGGAATGGAGCATTCCAAACCCTCTGAGTGAAGAAACTCCTTCACATTTCAGTCCAAAGTGGTTAACCTCTAATCTTGTGACCTAACACTGACAAGTGTTAGATTCCTCATGCTAAGGAAATGGCTTCTTGGCATCCAGCCTTCAACTCTTGTTAAATTCACTAAAATGAGGATTTAAGCAAGTAATCTTCCAAATGCTGACGAGTCTAGGCCAATCTTCCCTGTTCCATACAATCGGTTGGATCTATGAAGCTTTTCCGTTGCCCAGAGAGACATCACTTATTAGTGAATTTGCATTTAAACCCACCGATGTGACATGCCCAACAAAAATGCTGGAGAAACTCAGCAATCTTTGGGTCTCGCCCGAAACGTTGCCTATTTCCTTCGCTCCATAGATGCTGTCTCCATAGATGCTGTCTCACCCGCTGAGTTTCTCCAGCATTTTTGTCTACCTTCAATTTTCCAGCATCTGCAGTTCCTTCTTAAACACGATGTGACATGGCCAGTTCATTAACCCCAAGGATACAACAACAAATGAAAAGGAGTAAGCAGTAAGGTCCCTTCAGCCTGCTCCAGCAAACTATTGATCATAATAACACTTTATTAGCCAAGGATGTTTTGCAACAGATGAGGAATTTCATTTGCCATGCAATCATCATACCAGTAAAAAGCAACAGAACCCACAAAATAAGTTTAACATGAACATCCACCACAATGACTCCTCCACATTCCTCAGTGTGATGGAAGGCGGAATAAAGTACAATTTCTTCCCTTCTTTGTTCTCCGGCAGTCGGGGGCCTTGAGCCATCCGTTGACGGCGGTCGGGCCCTCTGCGTCAGGGCGATCAAGCTCCTGCATTGGAGGGGAAATCCAGCTCCCCTGTGCCGGGCAATCGGGCCTGGTCGTAACCTTCTGCGTCATTTGGAGCTTCCCCACATCGGACTCTACCCGAGACTGCGAGCTCCTCGATGGTGACATGCGCAAGCCGTGGTTGGGAGCGCCGATCCGAGGCAAGGGATGGCAGGCTCCGATGGCAAGTCCACGTCCCCGCGGTGGGGCTCGAAGTCAGTCTCGAGCGAGGCCTCCAGCTCCACGATGTTAGGCCGCGGGGCGACCGAAGATACCACCCGGAAAACAATCGCATCTCCGGCAAGGTAAGAGATTGAAGAAAAGTTTCCCCCTCCCCCCTCACCCCTCGCCCCACAAACCAGGGAACACACTAAAACTAACCAAAAAAAGACGAAAAGACAGACAGACTGTTGGCGAGGCCGCCATCGTCGGCGCCCCCCTGGTGATCAGTATATAACATAGAACAGTACAGCATTGGAACGGGCCGTTCAGCTCACAATGTTTGTACCGAACATGATGCCAAATTACCCATCTCATCTGCCTGCACGTGCTCCATATCCCTCTATTGCCTGCATGTCCACATGTCTATCTAAAATGCCACTATCGTATCTGCCTCCACCACCACCCCTGGCAATGTGTTCCAGGCACCCACTGTGTAAAAAACGTGCCCCACACACCTCCATTAAACTTTCCCCCTTGCATTTTATAGCCCCCTAGTAGAGGACATTTCCTCCCTGGGAAACAGGTTCTCTGTCTACCCTATCTATGCTTCTCATAGTTTTATCTACTTCTGACCTGATCGCTACCATCGACTCCACAGTCAAAAAATCACAACCGAGGATGTACTTCCTGCGGCAGCTGAGGAAGCACAATCTGCCACAGGCAATGATGGTCCAATTCTACACGGCCATCGTAGAGTCTGACCTCACCTTCTCCATCGTGGTCTGGTTTGGCTCGGCCACCAAGCACGACACCTAGAGGCTGCAGCGAATCGTCCGATCAGCTGAGAAGGTTATTGGCTGCAACCTTCCATCCATTGATGAACTGTACTCTGCAAGGGCCAGGGAGCGAGCGGGCAAGATCATCTCTGACCCCTCTCACCCTGGCCACAAGCTCTTTGAATCACTTCCCTCTGGAAGGCGGCTCCGGACTGTCAAAGCTGCCACAGCCAGACATAAAAACAGTTTTTATCCACGAGTAGTTGCTCTACTCAACAGCCAAAAATCTGTAGCCTCCCTTTGATCTTTGATCTGGTATTTTGTTGGTTCACATGCTTGATCAATGGTGTTTTATCATTACTGTTTTATTATTACTAATGTTTAGTGTTTTCTGAGTCATTCGTAACTGTCACTGTATGTCATGTTGTTACTTGTGGGCGGAGCACCAAGGCAAATTCCTTGTATGTGAATACTTGGCCAATGAACTTACTTAATTACTTAACCATTTTCCTGGTGGATCTACTCTTGCTTCCTCTCCATCATCCAAATTAATTTAACACTCCAGCTGCAGTGGAAGTCTCTCAGATATACAAATGCTTCTTGAGAAGAGTTGGAGACTTGGAAATTCAAGGAGTAAACTGACATTAAAAAAAAAATAATTTATATATATATTATTATATATATATATAACTATATAACTTATATAATTATATATATATATAGATATATATATATCTCTTAGCTGAGGTATTGTATCAGATTTTGGGCACCTGGTTGAAGGAACCCAAAAACGAAGTCCTTCTCCTCGGAGAGAGAATGGATCAGATGAAACTGGATGGGATTCATCCTTTTCTCTCTTTATTTTACACCCAATTTTACCGTTTTCATCTCTTAGCCTTTGTCCAACCATCCGCTGGAGCGATCAAATCCACCATAACCGTCTGAAGAAAGGTCCCAACCCAAAATGTCACAAATCCACATTCTCTCGAGATGCTGCCTGAACCGCTGAGTTACTCCAGCACACAGAAAAGGGTCTCCGGTCGTCTTGGACTCCATGGCACTGGATCCCGACCCAGGTCTGTCAAGGACCGTGGGGTGGCTGTCTGTGCACCAGTCTCCCCACGTTAAGCACCGTCACCCACAGGTGACCTCCAACCCTGGAGACACCCATGGTCAGCCATGACTGAGGGGGGCCTAAAGGGCCTGTCTCACTTTCACGACCTAATTCACGACCTTTTTTACTCATGGACATTTTTCATCAGGCTAGAAAAAACGTCCCGACCTACTTGATGCCACGAGTACCTACAACTAGCATCACGGCCTGCTACGACCTGCCTACGACCTCCTTCGACCTTGTGACAACCATGCTGCGAGTATGAGTCAAGGGCAAACTCGGCAGAAGTCGTGATTTAGGTCGTGAAAGTGGGACAGGCCCTTAAGAATACCAATTACTGTATATCGGACTTTAGTTATTTGGAGAGGCTTGGGTTGTTCTCTTTAGGGAAATAAAAGGATAAGGAGAAATTAAAAACTGAGGGATTTTGATAAAGTAAATAAGCGGAAATTGTTTTCACTGGCGCGAGCCTTGGTAACCAAAGGAGAGATATCAAAGACAATTGGCAAAAGAACCGAAGAGGAGACAATGAAAATAATTTTCATGCAGCGAGTTCATTATGATCTGGAATGAGCTGTGTGCTGCCGGAAAGGGCAGCGGCAGCAAATTCAAAAGGGAATTAGTTGCACATATTGAAAATTAAAAAAAAAAAAATTCAGAGTTATGAGAGCTGGAAATTGTGAGATTGATTGGAAAGCTCTTTCATAACACCGATGTGCCACATGGCGTCTCTTGGAACCGCTCGCTATAGACAATAGACAATAGGTGCAGGAGGAGGCCATTCAGCCCTTCGAGCCAGCACCGCCATCCAATGTAATCATGGCTGATCATCCCCAATCAGCACCCTGTTCCTGCCTTCTCCCCATATCCCCTGACTCCGCTATCTTTAAGAGCCCTATCTAGCTCTCGCTTGAAAGCATCCAGAGAACCGGCCTCCACCGCCCTCTGAGGCAGAGAATTCCACAGACTCACAACCAAAGATCCTATAGCGGAGCAAGATAGACCATTCCTGCTAAATGCAATGGGCTGACGTGTAGTACGCAACGGAACGGAACGTGGGCCTTTTTTTCATCCATTTCAGTAACCCGACCCAACCCGACTCACAGTGTAATCAACGTTGCGGGGGAACAGTTTGTGTTAATAAATTAACAGTCTGAAAATGAGGAGAAGATTTTTACCGAATAACTTTGATTTTTACGAGGATGTTTCCGTAACCGGCTTCCGTCTCCGCACTAGTTATCTTTGCTCCGCTACGGGATCTTTGGTCCGGAGACGGAAGCCGGTTACGGAAATGGGGCCGGAAATTCCCCACGAATCTGCCCATGACCGTACTACGTCTTTTTCGTCGAGTGGATCTACCTTGCTCGCTGTGGGATCTTTGCTCACAACTGTCTGTGTGAAAAAGAGGGTGGAGGGTGAGGCCATGCATGGACTTGGACGAGTCAAGTCAAGTCAAGTCACTTTTATTTCTATAGCACATTTAAAAATCAACTCTCGTTGGCCAAAGTGCTTTACATTGGTATGAGAATAGTATAACAAACAACAGTGGTTCATAGATTAAATACAAACATCACTACATACATATAGTCCTCGCTCAGAAGACGTCAAGAAAGGCTTGGGAGATGAGTTTTTAGTCTCGACTTAAAGGAGTCGATGGAGGGGGCAGTTCTGATGGGAAGAGGGATGCTGTTCCACAGTCTAGGAGCTGCAACCGCAAAGGCTCGGTCGGTCGCCCCTGAGCTTATGCCTAGACCGCGGGATGCTCAGCAACCCCAAGTCGGCCGATCTGAGGGACCTGGAGATGGTGTGGTGAGTGAGAAGACTTTAAATGTAGGTGGGGGAAAGCCCATTGAGGGCTTTGTAGGCACGGAGGAGGATCTTGAAATTTATTCGGGACTGCACAGGGAGCCAGTGGAGAGAGGCCAAGATCGGGGTGATGTGGTCCCATTTTCGGGTTCCTTAGCCGTGTGGCCTTTTGCAGGGTTCAGTGAGGGATAGCGAGCGGGGGGGGGGGGGGGGGGGGGGTGGGTGTTGAAAGTATCCGGAAAACCGGCATACAACGCCCTCTGAGGCAGAGAATTGCCCAGACTCGCAACTCTCTGTGTGAAAAACTCTTTCGCTGGTACCTTATCCGTCGGTATTTAAATGACTGTACCGTTTGATTGGAAGCAATCACCTGAAGTGAATGTCCTGATGTGACATCTTTGCACACTGGCCGCGGGCCACGGAGAAACGGCAAAAAAGAAAATTGCCTGGAGATAAAAAGACTTCAGACAGTCTGCACTGCCCTTTGGACATAACGGGGGAACTCAAGTGAACAAAGAGGTTACTCTGGAAGAAGGTCAAAGCAGTATACAATTCTACTTCTTACAGGAAGGGCAAAGCGGCAGCACATTTAACATTTTCAACACAATCCGCTAACATGGACAAAGGTTCATTGAACTCTATTTGATGTATAAATCACAGGTTAATCAACGGCGACATTGCCACTTCTAATACACACCAACGTCTTCACTCTGAAGAAACGTGCTGATGATAAGAGTTGTAAGTGTTAGAAATATGAAAAAAGAGGAAATCCAAAGTGCACTGGACAGAGGGGAATAGATACGAGTGAAAGGGAGTCCGTTCATGTTTCTTATTCTGATACCCAAATCCCATTTTCAAAGCGTTAACTTGGGCTTGATGCAAATGAGGCACTTGCTTGGAAATGAAAAGCTCTTTGTCCGTGTTCATTGTGATGCTAAAAATCTCCTTCCCCGATGTTTGAAAGGAGACAAGAACGAAGGCTTGGCGAGACAGAGATCCACAATGCTGCAGATCCAGTCTCATGTGTAAAATTCTCACCCTCATGTTCGAACGCTTGCATGGATTCATCTCTCTTTGGGCTTCTATAGTGTCACATAGCATGGAAACAGGCCCTTTGGCCCAACTTGCTCATGCTGACCTCAACTGCACTGGATTGCATTTGGCCCATATCCCACAAAACCGTCCCTATCCATGTAGACAATAGGCAATGGGTGCAGGAGTAGGCCATTCGGCCCTTCGAGCCAGCACCGCCATTCAATGTGATCATGGCTGATCATCCACAATCAGTACCCCGTTCCTGCCTTCTCCCCATATCCCCTGACTCCGCTATCTTTAAGAGCCCTATCTAGCTCTTTCTTGAAAGCATCTAGAGAACCGGCCTCCACCGCCCTCTGAGGCAGAGAATTCCACAGACTCACCACTCTGTGAGAAAAAGCGTTTCCTCGTCTCCGTTCTAAATGGCTTACCCCTTATTCTTAAACTGTGTGGCCCCTGGTTCTGGACTCCCCCAACATCGGGAACATGTTTCCTGCCTCTAGCGTGTCCAAGCCCTTAATAATCTTATATGTTTCAATAAGATCCCCTCTCATCCTTCTAAACTCCAGAGTGTACAAGCCCAGCCGCTCCAGTTGCTCAGCATACTTGTCCAAATGTCTTTTAAATGTTGTTAATGTACCTGCAGCAATGACCTCCTCTGGCAGCTCATTCCATGTACTCACTACCCCCTGTGTGAAAAAGGTTGGTAGCTCAGGTTCCTATTAAATCTTTCTCCTCTCACCTTAAAGCAGTGGTTCCCAACCTTTTTCGTCCCGTTTACCCCTGGCAACTTTAAACAGCACATAACAATGTTATTGCACTTATTTATGAACAACTAATGATGAACAGATACCGGTATACCAGAACCAAACATAGTCAGTCAATGAGAAACAATACATACACGTCCAGAATCAACATATTTACCCCCTGGGTCGGTAAATTTACCCCAGGTTGGGAACCCTTGCCTTAAAGTGAAGTCCTACCCTTTCCTAAGTTATAGGAGCAGAATTAGGCCATTCGGCCCATCTAGTCCACTCAACCATTCAATCACGGCTGATCAAGATTCAAGATTCAAGAGAGTTTATTGTCATGTGTCCCAGATAGGACAATGACATACTTGCTTTGCTTCACCACAGGATATAGTAGGCATAAATAAACACAGAACAGATCAGTGTGACCATATACCAATGAATATATATATACATACATAAATAAACAGATAAAGTGCAATGGGCTATTCAAGTTCAGAGTTTTGTTTGAGTTGAATTTAATAGCCCGATGGCTGTGGGGAAGCAGCTGTTCCTGAACCTGGACGTTGCAGTCTTCAGGCTCCTGTACCTTCTACCTGAAGGCAGCGGGGAGATGAGTGTGTGGCCAGGATGGTGCGGGTCCTTGATGATGCTGCCAGCCTTTTTGAGGCAGAGACTGCGATAGATCCCCTCGATGGCAGAGAGGTCAGAGCCGATGATGGCCTGGGCAGTGTTTACAACTTTTCCGCTGCTGGGCGCTCAAGTTGCCGAACCAAGCCACAATGCAACCGGTCAGCATGCTCTCTACTGTGCTGTCTTTCCCTCTCAATCCCATTCTCATGGCTTCACCCTAGACGCCCTGACACTAGTAAGCAGCCGTACTCTTTTGCACTTTCACCTATTGCACGCCCTCTAGATACACTCTAACCACTCAGCTCTGAAGGTTCATCCCAAACCATATTTGAGCCACACTTACTTCAAGTCTCTTCTTAAATGTCCTCTCTCTGACCAAATGGGGAGCAATGCTTGAGCAAAGCACCAAGTGCTGGAGGTACTCAGCAGGTCCGGCAGCATCGGAGGAGGGAATGGACAGACGGGTCGGAGCCCTTCTACAGATTGATTGCGGCAGGGAGAAGGCTGGACATGAGATGTGGGGGAGCGACAAATCCTGCCGAGTGATCAGGAGATGGTGAGGAGACCCACCTGGCCGCGGTGGCGAGTCTGGGTCGGAACATAAACAGCAGGAGAGTAGCAGCACTCACAGAGGGAGAGCAGTGAGAGAGGGTCTCGCGGAGCTCCCGGCGTAGAGAGGAGGAGAACCTCTTCAAAGTAGACATTCTTCGAGGAGATTTCACAATGGAGCAGTGAAGTGGTGATGCAAGGAACTGCAGAGCGAAACACAAACTGCTGGAGTAACTCAGCAGGCCAAGCAGCATCTGTATGGCAGGCAATATTTCAGGTCAGAGCCTCTTCAGACCTATTTTACTTCGGAGTCACGTGAGTGACTACGTGAAGAACCCCGTACAGCCGTTCGTGCGTCATTACGTCAGACGCTTTCGTGCAGACGACTGTGGAGCAGCGCAGCTCCTCCAACGGTAAGTCTAAAAAAGTTTCAGGTAAGTGCTATTTCTCACCTGTTCTAGGTTTCCTTCAGGAACCTCCGGGGTTCTTGCGGGATGGTCGCGAGGCCGGCGAGTGAACCAGCCTAGGGCTTTGGGGTGAAAACCCTGGTCCGACCGCGGGAGCGGGGAGCTGGCGAATGTCGGGTCTGCGATCGGAGTCACTGATAACGCGGTCAGTGACTCCACACGTTGGGTTCCCGGGGAGGGGATACCCGAGAATAGTGCGGTTCCAGACCGCAGTAGTCCCTAGGGGATGGGGCTTAACGGACCTGAACGGTCAGCCTGGGTTTCCAGTGGAGGGGAAACTCAAGTGTAAGCGGTTCCCAGACCGCAGTTGTCCCCAAGAAATGGGGTTTAATTCACGTAAATGAGTAGCCCGGGTGCCCGGGGATTGATTCCCGGAGAGGGGAAATTCACTTATGGGGTTCCCTAACCACAATAATCCCCAGGATATGGGGACAGCTGCCAAAATAGTCAGAGTAATTAAGAAAGATTTGGTAGGTTCACCTCTGGGAATGAATTTAGAGAAACTCCTTTAGGCAGGAGGTGGATCAGTAGTAAAGTTTATGGCAATGGCAGCCTATGGCAGAGGCTGAGCCAGCAGCATCCTTTGGGAAGAGCTGCTTCATGGGAATGCCAAGTTATGGCAGTGCCAGCCTATGGGAAAGGTTGTGCCAGCAGTACCTTTGCTCAGGACTGCTCATGGGGATGCCAAGCTATGGCAGGCAAGTCTATTGGAGAGGCTGTGCCAGCAGTACCTTTGCTCAGGACTGCTCATGGGGATGCCAAGTTATGGCAGGCTAGCCTATTGGAGAGGTTATGCCAGCAGCACCTTTGCTCAGGACTGCTTCATGAGAACGCCAAATCTATGGCAAATACTGGTCTATGGGAAAGGCCGCGCCAGCAGCACCTTTGTTCAGGGCTGCTTTATGGGCGCCAGCGGTACCTTCTTCAGGCTGCTTTATGGGAATAGCTGTTTAGTAGGGTATTCCCATTTACAGTGATCATGGGGGATGAGTGGTCATTGTTAGGATAAGGCAAAAAACAGGATCTGTTAAGTCTTAAACTATATTTGAGAAATTGGGCTCCTCCATCCAGCTAGATTAAGTCTATCAAATAGACTTGTAGGATGTTGGGATTCACTTTTAGGTATTCAATTGGCTGTGATGCCGGCCGGGGCAACAGATGGCTGTCAATAACCTCTGGTAACAGGTTTACTATCGTTAGATAAATCGTTAAGAGTATAGATGTGATTCAGCTGTGCAAGTAAGACAACTTATCTTGTTAAATGGTTTAACTATTAAGTGCCTTATAGGTCATTGTTAACACACCTTGTTTCTCCAGGTGAAATTAATAAAGTCACAAGGATGGACAAACAGTATTCATTACTGCTCCAGTTGTTGTTAAGTAAATCTTTAATTATATTACAATATGGTGCTAATGGCCCTAAATAGGAAATTGTGTCAGCAGCGCTTTTTAGCAGGCCTGCTTAAGGTCTCCCTCATGTAGGAGGGGA
Source organism: Okamejei kenojei (assembly GCA_035221665.1). Taxonomy (NCBI): domain Eukaryota; kingdom Metazoa; phylum Chordata; class Chondrichthyes; order Rajiformes; family Rajidae; genus Okamejei; species Okamejei kenojei. The sequence continues at coordinate 4,140,325 of CM069173.1, forward strand.
GCATGCTGCGTCAGTATTAGTCTGACGCTGGGGCCATGGCAAAGTCGGCGTATTGCTGAAGCTGCGCTAGCAGCACCTTGTATCAGGGCTGCTTAATGGCTCCCTCATGTAAGAGGAGAGCATGTGGGATCGGTATAGTCTAATGCCGAGTCTGAGGGTATAGCCGTAGAGCATGCCCAAGGGTTTCAGGGCATATGCCCAGAGGTCTATGCCTGGTCAGAAAGTTACCATCCCAAACACATATGCAATGAATACCGCTCTAAGGGGGACATTACAGTTGGCCATCGAATCTTCTATTCAGGTAAGACCTTTCCATAGGCGAAACCTGGAGGACAAAGCACAAGCTATTGGAACAGGCAAGGTTTCATAGTTTTGGTGATAATGCACCCCACGTCTTTATTGGCAGTAAGAGGTTCACTGAAGTTGGTGGCAGCATGAAGGCTGGCCAGAGGTTCCACACACTGTACCTGTGCTACTCTACAATTAAGGGACCACTTACAGCTTGGTAAGGTGTACACTTAGTTATACATTACAAATGATTGAGATATTATCAGCTAATTTGAGGGATCTAATCATGTAAAATGGTCTGTTCTAGCTTTTCAAGCAGGTTAGAATTGCGCATGTTCAGTAGAAGGGCCAAGATTGTCTTACAAGACCGGTTCGGAAATCGGGCCACAGTTGCTGTTTACGGCAGATACCGAGTTGCAAATATCATCTCGAGTTTGGAGGTGGAGGAGATTTGCAAAAAATGTCTGTTGTGGGTATCAACTATCTATAGACCCTACGGGCATCGTATGGGTTAAAGAGTGATTGGACAAATGTGCATATTGTGATGCTCAGGTTGATACATTATGATGATGGCACATGTTAGTCACGAGGGTGCAATCAGTTGAAGACCCATGGAATGGTTACGTATCTTGTTGTCACAGGAGAATCATCAAGTATAGGTTAATGGCAACAGAGAATTGGTGTTGAATTACACTATATTATAAAATTCTGGTTAATGGAACACCTAACATGGTTTCATGTTTATTTTACTGGTTGCAAAATATGTGGCATTACAGTGGCGAAACATACATTTTCGCTAAAAGGAGTAGGAAGGACTTTTGTGGCTCCCTCCATTTTGTTTATCAATTGAGGTTTCAAATAAAGTCATTAAGAGGCCGCTTAAGGTACCTATTGAGTGATTAAGAAAATTGATTCCTGATTTGTCGCGAATAATATAACCTTATTTGGTTATTTTAAACGTAATTTGTTGGTTCAGCCCGAGGCTTGGGAAATCAGTAGTTGCATGATAAACTCAAATTATGTTCTGCAGGTTTAATAAACTGCCATAAGGTTTGGGTTGTTACATCTATCCTTCTATGTGTTCAAAGTGTTTGCATAGCACCAAACTGCAGAATTTTCTTTTCCAGGAGATGAAAGAGTTTGTTATGCTTATGTTCCATGGAAAATGTTATTGATTGCTAATGTTTCGAATTCATGCAAAATGATTGTTTGTTAATTATGGAGTTATACGGCCATTAATTGGGTTATCAAGGGGTAGGATATCTTCAACATAGGTCCCAGGACCAATATAATGCCATATGCGATGTTGACATTTGTGAACACTATTTCATCAGGAGGCTGCAGCTATATCCTTAAATTTGGCTGGAGTTTATTAGGTAGTTATCCTTCTGGCACTGGTTTAGTGCAGCAGGTTCAGTCGCTACATAATTGTGATGGTACAGGATGATAACGTCTGTAAATTATAATATATAATATTATGTTATAAATACTTGAGCAGACCAGAAGGGGGTCAGGTCTCAAAATAGTCACAGGCATACCAGGGGACCTTTGATAAGGTTAGCACACATATATACAACAATATGTCAAGGTCATCAAGAGCCTTGGAGTTCTGGACTAGCAATGTTGTTAGTCACAAAAAATAAATAGATACATAAATAGATACATAAATAAATAAATAAATAAATAATTTGGGAGAGCTTATTGTTCAGGCCATTCCAGATGAGAAAAACAGAGTTGTGTTATGTACTAATGGATTCTGATTCCAGATCTCATTACACCAGGGCTGCTACAACATCGGCAGCAAGGGTATTTATGTTCCGCTGGGTCGCATTGTTACGGCTGCAGCATGGTCCAACGAATCTCCAAACATCTGTAATGACCCATTGCTGAACCAGGGTTATTTGTTAACTCTATTGATGTTCTGGTTATATTTTCCATCTGGGTGAGAGATGGAAATATTATTGTTTCATTTAAACAGCATCAGCATGTTTTACATCTTTGTTTTGACCGTATGCATTATGAATGTTTTCCCTTCATTTGTCAATGAAGCAGGTGTGGTTGTGTACACTCGTTTCACACAGCATGAAATCACAGAGCTTTGAAGTCTTCACGTAGTCACTCGCGTGACTCTGAAGTAAAATAGTAAGATTAAACGAGAACTTACCATTTTGAAGTTTGATCTCTATTTTATGAGGAGTCGAGTTGAGGGACTACGTGCCCTCCACTCCCAGCTCTCATAGATCTCATCTGATAGTTCTAGTCCTTGTTATCTTACTTCAGTCATTATTATCTGTGATTTCACACCGTTGCTTTGAAGATTGACGCACGAACGGCTGTACGGGGTTCTTCACGTAGTCCCACAACTCGACTCCTCATAATATAAAGATCTAACTTCAAACTGGTAAGTTCTCATTTAATCTTACTATTATAGAGGGGGGGGGGGGAGAAAGCTGGAAAAGCTAGGTGGGGGACTAACAAAGTCTAGCAAGTGATAGTGGGTCCTTTGGCTCTATTTTCCATATAATACCTTGGCACTATGTAAAACATTACATTAATATTGAAGGTAGGCAAAAATGCTGGAGAAACGCTGCGGGTGAGGCAACATCTACGGAGCGAAGGAAATAGGCGACGTTTCGGGTCGCGACCCTTCTTCAGACTCAGACTTCAGAGTCTGAAGAACGGTTTTGCTCCCTAGATGCTGCCTCACCCGCTGAGTTTCTCCAGCATTTTTGTCTACCTTCGATTTTCCCAGCATCTGCAGTTCCTTCTTAAACAAATTAATATCAAAAGTGCCTTTGTCATGCCCGTGTAGGTGAAACTTTCCAATCTCACAGGGACAGGGCTTGGATGGAGGGTAAAGCTCTCTCTTCCAATGGCTTATCAAACTCCCAGGATAGGTACAACTTGGATTAGATACCGAATAAACGTGTAGGAAGGAACTGTAGTTGCAAATTTATACCGGAGAGCGACACAAAGTGCTGGAATAACACAACGGGTCAGGCAGCATCTCTGGAGAAAATGAATGGGTGACGATTCGGGTCTGAGGAAGGGTTCTTCTCGAGAAGATGCTACCTGACCCTCTGAGTTGCTCCAGCACTTTGTGTCTGCATTAGAAACCGAGCAAAGGGCCTGTCCCACTTTGCGATTTTTTATTTTTTTTCGGCGACTGCGAACGTCGGTGACTGACGCCCTGCAAACCGTCAAGTTCTACGACGCTCTGGTCACCGTCACATCAAGCTACGACACTCAGCGTCACCCGCCTTCACAAGGTGACACCAAAGTATAATAATCACATTGGAAATGAACTTATTTCCAATAAATCTAAGGACTAATAACTTTTTAATAGGATAAGTCGGCGCTTTATATACCTGCGTTCCCGGCCGTCACCGGCAGGACAGCGTACGTCAGCGTGTGAGCGGGCGCACGGCATGTTGAGACACCCAGATGTCGCCTGAAGATTTTGAACATTCCAAAATCCAGGGGCGGCAGGGAGACACCGCGCGTCACGCCCTGACCACGCCGCGACAACCTCTTTTCAGGCCGTTGCCGAAAATGTTGCTCACGTGGGACAGGCCCTTTCCCGTCTCCTCCCCTTCTCAGCTCTCCCTCAGACATCTGGCTCCTCCTCTTCCTTTCTCCTTTCTTCTTTCCCCCCCCCCCCCCCCCCACCCCCACCCTACATCAGTCTGAAGCAAAGATCCTACAGCGAGCAAGATGGTACACTCGACGAAAAAGACGTAGTACGGTCATGGGCAGATTCATGGGTAATTTAAGGCCCCATTTCCGTAACCGGCTTCCGTCTCCGCACCAAAGATCCCATAGGATAATAGTGCGGAGACGGAAGCCGGTTACGGAAACATCCTCGTAAACATAAAAGTTATTTGGTAAAAATCTTCTCCTCATTTTCTGAATTTAAATTTATTGACACAAACCGTTGATTACACTGTGGGTCGGGTTACGGAAATGGATGAAAAAAAGGCCCACGTTCCGCTCCGTTGTGTACAACACGTCAGCCCATCGCATTTAGCAGGAGTGGTCTATCTTGGATCTTTGGTCTGGAGAAGGGTTTCGGCCCGAAACGTTGCCTATTTCCTTCGCTCTATAGATGCTGCCTCACCCGCTGAGTTTCTCCAGCACTTTTGTCTACAGCTCCTTAAAGGTTCTGCGACATTGTCCCTGTGTTAACAACATTCTACTTCTGTTTTAACAAAGATATTTCCACTGAAAGACCGGGCAGCACACAGAATAGACCTTCACCCCTTGAACAAGTGATGAATGCGAAAGGAGGTGTGAGTGGTGAACAGCTATTGACCAATCTGCACAGAGGAATGCGTGCAAGTGTGAAATACTTCACTGCTATCAATGTTTCAAGTTGTGGTGCAGCTGAGTCAATGCGCAAGGCAATTCAAACAACTTATTCTCAGCAAACATACCTGAAACCAACATAGTGGATGAAGACTCCAGTCAACATGATGAAGACACAGTAACCAAAAGTCTTCAGATTCCTCTTGCGTTTTTTTTCACCGCGGAAGGCTGTATCCCCTTCTGTTGGGTACCAAAACTGCTCCCCGTATCGCTGATGCTCAGACTTCTTAAAGCTGCAAAGAAGGGTTGGGAAGAGGGTGGACAAATATGAGTTCACTAAAAATATTAAACCCGATGAATGCTCTTCCATTAGATTAAATGAATCTGAAACTGAGTGCTACTTCAGAAAGATGAATTTCTCTGCTTTTTGCTTCATTGCAGATCTTGTAGAGAGATGATCATAATGGTGGACATAAAATGCTGGAGTAACTCGGCAAGCATCTCTGGTTAGAAGGAATGGTGACGTTTTGGGTCGAGACCCTGTTTCAGACTGTTTCGACCCCATAACGTCACCTATTCCTTTTCTCCAGAGATGCTGTTTGACCTGCTGAGTGACTCCGGCTTTTTGTGTTTAAGAACTGTAGGTGCTGGAGAAATCGAAGGTAGACAAAAATGCTGGAGAAACTCAGCGGGTGAGGCAGCATCAATGGAGCGAAGGAATAGGTTTCTTCCAGATTCCTCCAGCATCTGCGGTTCCCTTCTTAAACATCTTAACCATTGTCCTGTATCTGTACACTGTGGACGGCCTGATTGTGATCATGTTTTGTCCTTCCGCTGACTCGATAGAACGCAACAAAAAAAAGACCTTCACTGTACCTGGTTACATGTGACAATAAACTAAGCTAAATGTCTCTCCACAGCAGTTTAGTTTAGTTTAGAGATATAGCATGGAAGCAGGCCCTATGGCCCATGCCGACTATCGATCATCCACTCGCGCTAGTTGCACCTTGTATCGTGTGACACTGGGAACAGCATTGTTAGCGTGGATTGCATCAGGCAAGTGTGCAGTCCAATAACGTGACTGAAGAAGGGTTTCGGCCCGAAACGTCGCCTATTGTCCATCGACAATTTACACTGCATTTCTCAGCATTAAAATTAGTCTACGTAATTTTTTTTTTCTTAAACAGTTGAATTTTGAACAAGGCCGTTCAATTTGTGGGCTACTGTGATTTGTTTGCAGGGACTTCTTCCTATGTAGATGAATAGCAAGCAAGAGATTAGGTGAGCGCCTGAACCGTGCAAAATACTCACTCCCGCTATCCAGTAGCTTCCAAGTGCTGATGAATAAAGAGTGCAGTGTTCGAAAGGCTCATGGAACATGTTCCTTTTGAGTTTGACGTTTTAAGGATGTGAGTGTTGCTGCCAAGGCCAGCGTTTGCTGTCCAACTCTTGAGAACACGGAGGTGTAATGCCTTCTTGAATTGCTCCAGTTCCTCTGAACCATACCGTCCAGAAGGTTTCCAATTGGAATCCCACGCCTGTGAAAAGTTGTTGCCTTTAAGGGTCTGTCCCACTTTCACGACCTTTTTAACTTGTGGACATTTTTCATCATGTTGAAAAAACGCCCCGACCTTCTTGATGTCACAAGTACCCACGACTAGCATCACGGCCTGCTATGACCATACTGCGAGTACGAGTCGAGGGCAAACTCGGCAGAGGTCGCGAATTAGGTCATGAAAGCGGGACAAGCCCTTTAGTCCCACACCCCAGAGGTGTGAACATTGACTTCTCCAATTTCAGGTTGTCCTTGCTTTCTCCCTCCTTCCCCATCCCTTCCCGGCTCTCCCACAAGTCTACTCTCTCTGCCTCTTTATTTTTCCTGCCATGCTCCCCCACCTTCCTGACATCAGTCTGAAGAAGGGTCATGACCCGAAATGTCACCAATTCCTTCTCTCCATAGATGCTGCCTGACCCGCTGAGTTTCTCCAGCACTTTTGTCTACCACCTTCTGTTAGTCCTGTGGAGGTGGTTTGTTGGTCGCTGCACACAATCTATATGCGGAGCAAGGTTTTGATCAGATCTGCTGAAGGCCTTATTGCAACTCCTGCTACAAGGGTGGGGATATTGCTTGGTGATGACTATGGAAGCCTCCACACAGGAATGGTGGCTCCTTCAGTCGGGTCGGTGGACTACAAGTGAAGCACAAAACCTTACCGCAGAATAGGGATTGTGGCAATGAGACTGTTGGTAGTTAAAGTAGGCACGGTGGCACAGCGGTAGAGTTGCAGCCTCACAACGCCAGAGACCCGGGCTCCATCCTGACTATGGGTGCTGTCCGTATGGAGTTTGCACCATCTCCCCGCGTGGGTTTACCCTGGGTTCTCCTGTTTCCTCCCACACTCCAAAGATGTACATATAGGTTAAATGGCTTTAGTAGAAAATTGTTAAACAAATGGAGAAAATAATAGCATATGTTAACTTTAAACTGGATTTATTTATGTCACGCTGGAAAAATTGGGTTAACTATGTAACGCCTCATAGGCCAGACTTTATTTTTACAAATTTTTTATTACGTGGTAAAGAAAGGAACACTCCCTAAGTGTTTGTAGTTTTTACTGTGTTCTTGTTTCTATATTTGTTTTGTTCAAATCTCAATAAGAGGCCATTCAAGACAAACATGTGGATGATGTATACATATAGCAGTATACCTGAAACCTGTTTTATGGAAATGTGTTTGCTGTGGAATGCCAGTATTAAAAACATGAATAAAAAAGAAAGAACATTTTAAATTGTCTCTATATTGTAGAATAGGGCTAGGGTGTGGGGATCACTGGTCGGCGCAGACTCGGTGGGCCGAAGGGCCTGATTTCACGTTAAATCTCTAAACTAAACTGTCAAGCCAAGACGTTCATAGGCACAATAGTGAAGCGCTATGAGAGCTCACTGAGTCTACAGCCTTCCAATTGCCCTCCTAAATACACGGCAATATTGCAGTCAGATCTTGCAGTCCACAAAACATTCCAGTAAAAGAATTGCGTGACACTGAATCAGCACCTAGCAGTTTCTCATTGATGTTTACGAGACGATGGAGAATGCTGGCTCCTGGAAAGTGTTCGCGATGAGAAGAGCTCTTTAATGTAAGTGTACTCTAGATCTCTAGATAGATTGAGGAAGTTGTTAATTCAAAGAGCAACCAGAATAAAGATAGGGACAAATAAAGGCAGGGACAAAGTCTTCTGGACCATGTAAATGCAGGAGGGGGGGGGGGGGGGGAGCAATTAAAGGTGTTGCTAAACAGGTTCACAGCTGAGCGTAACAGAGAAAATAACTTTGCACAGGAAGGGACTGCAGATGCTGGTTTGCACTGAAGATAAGACACAAAATGCTGGAGTAAATCTGGAGAGAAGGTATGGGTGACTTTTCGGGTCAAGACCCTTCTTCAGACTGAGAGTCAGGGGAGAGGGAGACTAGGGATGTGGAAGAGAAGGTGTGAATGAATGAATACGTTTATTGGGTAAGTATTCACATACAAGGAATTTGCCTTGGCGCTCTGCCCATAAGTGACAACATGACATACAGTGACAGTTAAGAATGATACATGAAACATTAAACGTTAATAATAAACCAATAAATAGTACACCATGGCAGCCATCGTCAGCACCAGCAGCAGCAGGAAACAGAGCAGCTGCACGCAGTTACACCGCAAACAGGTCAAAGCAGACAATGATCAAGGAAATGTAGAATGATTCATAGTAACTCAGACAGGCGGCATCAGTACTCAGTGGGACTGGCAGCATCTCTGAGTAACTCAGCGGGACTGGCAGCATCTCTGAGTAACTCAACGGGACGGATCACAGCGTCCATATGTAGGTCGGAGGGAAGATGGGACGAAGATGAACAGTTGAGATTTGTTAGGGGCAGAATCCGTGGGTCTGGAATCTTGTCTCGCCACTTCATGCAAAGAATTCTGTGGCTAAACTGCCAGGCTTTTTTGCTGCACATTGTCAATGTCCGACAAGCATACAGTGAGATGGGTATGATAACAGCACGACACACCTTCTGCTTGCCTTTCAGGACAAGACAAGACACATTTATTGTCTGCACCAATTGGTACAGTGAAATTTCTGGTCACCGTACAGCCATACAAATAAAATAACACAGAACACGATAGTCTTTAACATAAACATCCCTACACAGTGGTATCAAAGTTTCCCACTGAGGGAAGGCACCAAAGTTCAGTCATCATGATGTTCTTTGATCACCCGTGGTCGGGGCGTCCCGAGCCCCCCCCGCAGTCGCTGCTACGGGCGGCCCGATGTTCAGACCCTCACGGCTGGGATGATGGAACTCCGGCGCCGGAACGGAAGAACATCCTCAGCGGCTTGGACTTTCGAATTCCAGGCTGATTCCTCTTCATTCCCACACTTTACTTCAATGATACTCTATGGTATTGCTATATGTACCACTTCTCAGTCTTCCCAAAGGATAGAGAAGGCGGGTGAGTGAGGCAGAGGTGGAAGCATGAAGAGAGGGATATGGATGGTGTGGGTGGATGAAGATAAAGTCTATGGTGGTTGGCAGGTGAGGATGGGAGATATGAAAGGTGGGGATCAGAAGGTAGGAGACATGAACACAGGAGAAGGCTGGGCGAGGACAGAGGGACACTAGGACGTGAATGAGTAGATGAAGTTGAGGAGTGAAGGAGGTGGGATGATGAGGAATGGGATAGGAATGGCAGTTTGGTGGAGTGGGCGATATGGAAGGTTGAGGTGCAGTAACAAGGAACTGCAGGTTTAATTTAGAGATACAGCACGGAAACCGGCCCACCGGGTCTGTGCCGACCAGCGATCCCCGCACATTAACACTATCCTACACCCACCAGGGACAGTTTTTACATTTACCAAGCCAATTAACCTGCAAATTTGTACGTCTTTGGCGTGTGGGAGGAGACCGAAGATCTCTGAGGAAGCCCACGCAGGTCACGGGGAGAACGTACAAACTAACTGCGTACAGACAAGCACCCGTAGTGGAGATCGAACCCGGATCTCCGGCGCTGTGAGGCAGGAACTCTACCGCTGCATCACCGTGACTGCCCTGACTGTACCAAAAGACAACAAGTGCTGAAGTAACTCAGCAAGTCAGGCAGCATCTGTGAAGAACACGGACAGATGATGATTCGAGTGGGACCCTTCTTCAAACTCAAGAAGGGTTGACAACTAGACGGGTAAGGTCGGGTGATAAGGGGGATAGGGGACATGGGAAGGTGACGGTGGGATAGAAGGAAGATATGCAGGCAGCAAAGGTGCATTGTAAAGGAGAGTTAATATGATGTATCATATAACCATATAAGAATTACAGCATGGAAACAGGCCATCTCGGCCCTTCTAGTCCGTGCCGAACACTTACTCTCCCCTAGTCCCATCTACCTGCACTCAGACCATAACCCTCCATTCCTTTCCCGTCCATATACCTATCCAATTTATTTTTAAATGATAAAATCGAACCTGCCTCCACCACTTCCACTGGGAGCTCATTCCACACAGCCACCACTCTCTGAGTAAAGAAGTTCCCCCTCATGTTACCCCTAAACTTCTGTCCCGTAATTCTCAAATCATGTCCTCTTGTTTGAATCTTCCCTACTCTCAATAGAAAAAGCTTATCCACGTCTATCCCTCTCATCATTTTAAAGACCTCTATCAAGTCCCTCCTTAATCTTCTGCGCTCCAGAGAATAAAGGCCTAACTTGTTCAACCTTTCTCTGTAACACCTAACTTGTTCAACCTTTCATTTTTAAGAAGGAACTGCAGATGCTGTAAAATCGAAGGTAGACAAAAATGCTGGAGAAACTCAGCGGGTGCAGCAGCATCTATGGAGCGAAGGAAATGGGCAACGTTTTGGGCCAAAACCCTTTTTCAGACCGTCGAAGCGTTTCGGCCTGAAACGTTGCCCATTTCCTTCGCTCCTTAGATGCTGCTGCACCCGCTGAGTTTCTCCAGCATTTTTGTGTACCTTCGTTCAACCTTTCTCTGTCATCTAGGAAATATGAACACACATGTTGGATCCGGTGAACTTTTCCGAATGCCATTAGTGACCGCGACTATGCCTGCTCTTTCTGTAGCATCTGGCGGACAGACCATCCCCATCGCAGGTTGCTCCTCTAGTCAGTCCGTGCTGAAAAAGAACGCGGGCTCAAATGACAAAGAGAAGACTTGCTCCAGATCTTGCACTGTTGACACACATTCCCCGCACATTCCCCATGCAAGCTTTCGACCAAGGGTGTGAAAAGACTTGACACCGAGTAGAAAAGGTGGCGGTAACTGAAGGACTCCATTCTGTGCCGCAAGGAGCATGTCGGTGGACAATAAGAAAGGCTTATTTCAAACACACATCCAGCTAAGGGGAAATATTTACAGCACACTAATCCTTGTCACCCCAGAGCAGATGTTGCTCTTTTGTTTTCAGAAAAAAAAAGAGAATGGACTCCTCTGTTAATGGATGGAAGCTGTCAGTTTAGAGACTGATGTGATGCAGGCAAATTGACAAGAGGGGAATTATAAATATGAGCGGAAATAAAAGGTGATAATTATTTTTTTTTAAAACCTGCTCCGATTATAATGGATGGGTTCTGCTTGACTGATGGGAAGTGGGGTTTTCGAGCCCGGGCAGCTTATTTTGTTTGAGCACTCTGTACATTTTGCACACAAGGTGTGGATGAAGTGGGATGTCAAGCATGGATCCGAGTTCCTTTGATTGTGAAAGAGCGGAGTGAGACGGCTCACGCATGCTAGCGTTCCCCTCTTTCATACGGAACTCTGCACTGGAGAGGCACGCAGCACATTCCAAACCAGGACACCATGCAGCCAAAGGAAGAAAGGACAAGGCTTTTAAGCATTGGTCTTCATCCGAGCCTCCACATCCAACTCAAAGCAATTCACGCGATGCAAGCTGAACCTTTCACAGAAACATTGGCGAACAGGTTAACCTATGAGAAGGTTTAAAGCAATGTACAGAAAAATCGCATTTTATGTAGAAAAGGTCCTGAGATTTACTTTAGAGGTACAGTGTGGAAACAGGCCCTTCGGCCCACTGTGCACTAAACTATCCTACACTCCAGGAACAATTTACAATTTAACCTGTTTAATAAGGAACTGCAGATGCTGGAAAATCGAAGGTAGACACAATTGCTGGAGAAACTCAGCGGGTGCAGCAGCATCTAAGGAGCGAATGACATAGGCAATGTTTAGGGCCGAAACCCTTCTTACAATTTAACCTACTGGCCGACTTATCTACAAAACTGGAAGACAAAAATGCTGGAGAAACTCAGAGGGTGAGGCAGCATCGATGGAGCGAAAGAATAGGTGACGTTTCAGGTCGAGACCCTTCTTCAGAGCTCAAAGGTCAAAGGTTATTTATTGGTCACGTACACCAATTGGTGTAGTGAAATGTCTCTTGCCATTGCAGCACATAAAAAAATAATAGACATAACAATAATAAAGAGATATTAAACACAAAAAACATCCCCCCACAATGGTTCCCACTGTGAGGGAAGGCACAAAGCCCAGTCCCCATCCCATGTCCACCCATAGTCGGGCCTATTGAGGCCTCCGCTGTCGCCTTCACGGAGGCCCGGTGTTCCAGGCCGTTCTCGCCGGGTGATGGTGCTCCAGCTTCGGGAGAATCCTCTCAGCGGCTTGGGACACCTGGAACGGCCGCTTCCTTACCAGAGTCGGCGGCTTCCGCAGCCAACAAGGCCGCGCTGGATGGAGCTCCCCCACTGGCCCCCGATGTTAAAGTCAGCGCTGCTGGCCGCAGCTGGCCGCTCCACAGACCCGCAGCTCCGCGATGTTTTTGTCAGCGGTCTTCACCTCACCGGAGTTCCAGCGCGGCGACCCAGGCAAGGCATCTCCCGCTCCAGCGCTGCGCCTCTGCCGGAGCCAAGGTACTGGGCGGTTCCCTCAAGAAACACCGCTCCAGGCCCAGAGCTGCCTCACCCGCTGAGTTTCTCCAGCATTTATGTCCACCTTCGATTTTTCCAGCACCTGCAGTCCTTTCTCAAACATTTAATCTACAAACCTGCACTTCTTTGGAGTGTGGGAGGAAACCGGAGCACCTGGGGAAAACCCACAAGGTCACAGGGGAGAACATACAAACTCCGTACAGACAGCACCCGCAGTCAGGATCGAACCCGGGTCTCTGGCACTGTAAGTGCAGCAGCTCTACCCGCTGCGCCACTGTGCCGCTCCCGAATATCCCAAATTAACAGAAGAATACTGACACCAAAACAAAGACCTTACGGCAGTGAGTTGGAGAGGTTTAGGGTGGGAATTCCAAAGTGCCTAAATTGATGAAGACTATAAAAATCATCCACGCATTCATCTCCTCCCGCCTTGACTACTACAACTCCCTGTACACTGGCATCAGCCAATCATCCCTGTCCCGCCAGCAATTGATCCAAAATGCCGCAGCAAGACTTCTGACGGCTACCCGTAAAATGGACCACACCACCCCGATCCCAGCCTCTCTCCACTGGCTCCCAGTACGGTACAGAATCAACTTTAAGCTCCTCTTACTCGTATACAAAGCGCTTAATGGGCTTGCCCCCCCCCCCCCAATATCAAACATCTTCTAACCCACCATTCTAGCTCCAGGTCCCTCAGGCCGGCCGACTTGGGGCTACTGACTATCCCGCGGTCTAGGTTTAAGCTCAGGGATAACCGCGCTTTTGCGGTTGCAGCTCCTAGACTGTGGAACAGCATCCCGCTCCTCATCAGAACTGCCCCCTCCATCGACTCCTTTAAGTCACGACTCAAAACCTATTTCTGCTCCCTAGTGTTTTTGAGCCCCTCTGAGGGGGCGCTGTAAACAGTTTATGCATGTATTGTTAGGTCTGTCTACCATAGTATGTATCAAATTAGTACCTGCACTGATGTGAAGCACTTTGGTCAACGTGAGTTGTTTTTTAAATGTGCTATACAAAAAAGTTTATAATTATTATTATTTATTATTATGAATCAAGGAAACCGGGGGATGCATTCGGCTGATGGAATGCTGGCCGACAAGACAATGGACAATAGGTGCAGGAGTGGGCAATTCGGCCCTTCGAGCCAGCTTGTTTCCATTCAATTTGATCATGGCTGATCATCCCCAATCAGTACCCCGTTCCTGCCTTCTCCCCATATCCCCTGACTCCGCTATTTTTAATAGCCCCATCTAGCTCTCTCTTGAAAGCATCCAGAGAACCGGCCTCCACCGCCCTCTGAGGCAGAGAATTCCACAGACTCACCACTCTCTGTGAGAAAAAGTGTTTCCTCGTCTCCGTTCTAAATGGCTTGCCCCTTATTCTTAAACTGTGGCCCCTAGTTCTGGATTCCCCCAACATCGGGAACATGTTTCCTGCCTCTAGCGTATCCAAGCCCTTAACAATCTAATATGTTTCAATGAGATGCAATATGGGATGAAATGCTGCCAGGCATTTAAGAGACTTTTAGATAGTCACATGAATATATAGGAATGGAGAGATATGGATCACGTGCAGGCATAGGTGATTAGTTTAACTCGGAACAGACACTGTGGACCAAAGGGCCTGTTCCTGTACTGTTCTGTATTCTAGCAGAGGATACAAGGAGTTTAGTTTAGAGATAAAGCACGGAAATAGGCCCTTCGGCCCACCGAGTCCACACCCACCAGCAATCCCGCACATTAACACTATCATATACACTCTGGACAATTTTACAATTTCACCGAAGCCAATTAACCTACAAACTTGGTCGTCTTTGGAGAGTGGGAGGAAACCAAAGATCTCGGAGAAAACCCAAGCAGTGACTGGGAGGTAGACAAAGGTGCTGGAGAAACTCAGCAGATGCAGCAACATCTATGGAGCGAAGGAAATAGGCAACGTTTTGGGCTGAAGCCCTTCTTCAGACTGAACGTACAGACTCCGTACGGACATCACCCGTGGTCGGGATCGAACCCGGCGTGTCCGGCACTGCAAGGCAGCAACTTTACAGCTGCTCCTCCGTGCCGAGTTGTACAACACATTAGCCACAAACTCAATGAACAGCTGAAGAGGCTCAAGGAGCTGAATGATCCTTTCTTGTTTCTATCTATCTCAGAGGCCAGAGTTAACAAGATAAGTAAATACATTTGATGATATAAGCAGCGAAAGCAGACAGCTTGTACACATCGCTGTGCAGCTCTTTCAACAAACTGCATATAACTCATCTCTGCCCAGATCCATTCTTTGGAATACTAGGTCCCTGATTTAAGACTTCAACAAGATAGCTGAATCAATGACCTTGAATTACTTCAGGCACTAATTTGAAGAGCTATAAGTTAGTGGAGTGTAGAAAAATTCACATTAATTACTGAAGAAACACAAAATGACAATAAAACAACTTTCTACTCATACACAGCAAGGCTTGCTCGCCCGACTGCAATGGACCACGATGATTTGGCACTATGTTTTTGTACCACCAGGCACATCCCCTACTCTGGTAAACGTCTGAAGAAGGGTTTCGACCCGAAACGTCGCCTATTTCCTTCGCTCCATAGATGCTGCCTCACCCGCTGTGTTTTTTTTTAGCATTTTTGTCTACCTTCGATTGTCCAGCATCTGCAGTTCCTTCTTGACCTCAAAAACCGAGGGTCACTTGAACCGATACCTCTTGTGAAGTGTTTTTAGTCATTTACTACTAAGTATAGAACCAGCAACGTTGAATGTAAAGAACAACACTAAGAATGTAAAAAGGCTTTGCACTGTGTTTCGAGATACAACATGCACACACAGGCCATTCAGCCCACTGAGTTCATGCCGACCATCGATCACCCACCCACTCACACTAGTTCCATATTATCCCACTTTCCCGTCCGCTCCCTACACACTTGGAGAAATTTACAGAGGCTAATTCACCTACAGACCCGCATGTCCGGGATGTGGAAGGAAACCCATGCAGTCAGGGGAAGAACGTGCAAACTCCACACCAAGAGTATTCAGTGTCGGGATTGAACCAGCGTCTCTGGTGCTGTGAGGCAGCAGCTCTACCAGCTGCGCCACTGTTCTTCTGTCTATATTTAATTATGAATAATGCTTAATGTTGACATTTTTAAAAACACGTTGTTACGGGCGCTGTTACTGTGAATGTTATTGGTGTTCATATCGTAAGGCAACTGGATACTATGCAATTATGTGGAATTTTCATCGAGCTCAAAACACTGTAGCTGCCTAGAGGACACATAGAAAACAACTGCTTCAAAATGAGTGACTAGAAATGGAGCGGAGGCTGTTAACATAAAGCATAAGGTTCTGACCACTGTGGAAAAGCTGAGGTCCAGATGACTAGGTTTCGTGCAATGATTACATTTCTAACTAAGCAGCAACATTATTACTAATAACTGTGTTAGGATGTAGACTCGAGGAACTGCAGGTGCTGGTTTACAGAAAAAGAGAAAGTGCTGGGGTAACTCAGCAGGTCAGCCATTATGCAGCACCACTAACCTACAGTCTGTCCCACCCACTCCCCTGACATCAGTCTGAAGAAGGGTCTCGACACGAAGCGTCATCCATTCCTTCTTTCCACAGATGCTGCCTGAGTTACTCTAGCATTTTGCGTCTAAATCAATGCCCAAATGTCTACATAGTTCACAGCTTAATTGGGAGGTAGGGCCTGTCCCACTTACGCGACCTTTGCAGGCGACTGCCGGCACCCGTCATAGGTTGCTAAAAATTTTCAACATGTTGAAAATTCAGCGGCGACCAGAAAGATGCTCCGACACTTTGGAGACCTCTCACGGCAGCCTGTCCATAACCATGCATCGACGTCCGTAACCATGCGTCACCGCGTGCCGCAGGGTATTCTAATGACGTCACGCGCACCAGACGGCTGTACTGACGCGTGACTTGCGCGCGACGTCGCGCATCACGGCCCGTCGACCTATTTTACATATGACGCGTAAATGAGGCGCAAATGACGGCCAAGTGGGACTGGCCCTTAAGTCTAAAGTGTTTAATAGCCTGATGGTTGTAGGGAAGAAGCTGCTCCCGAACCTGGACGTCATAGTTTTCAGGCTCCTATATCTTCTTCCCGGTGGCAGGAGTGAAATGAGAGTGGAAACAAATAGTATGAAAGCATTGATTGACTGCTCAACCAGTTAATGACAGTGGCCACGTCGGTCAGAATATCTTGTGTTATTTTGTGAATGCTTTACTTGAAACAAATTTGTTGTTGTTCGTTCACTGAATGAACGATCACCCTGAATAAAATGTGATATCTTCCACTTTGGTGGAAAGAATCAAAATGAAATGGTGAGAAATTGATAAATGTCGGCGTTCAGAGGGGCCCGGGTGTCCTCGTACGTAAACGTTGGAAGTTAAGCCCCCCCCCCCCCGTCCCACTGTACGAGGTAATTCAAGAGTTCTCTCGAGTCTTTCCCTGATTCGAACTCAGAGAATGTCCGTAGCGGGTCTGGGGGAGTTTGTGGATGTCTCCAAGCGGCTCGTAATGCTAACGGTAGGTATAAAACGTAACTATTTTTTCATCACAAGTATTCTTTTACTCGTGAACATTTTTTGCAGGGATGAAAAAAACGTCACGAGTTACCGGATGGCCCGGGTACCTACTGTTAGCATTACGAGCCGCTACGAGACATCCACGAACTCCGACTGACCCGCTACGGACATTCTCCGAGTTCCAATCGGGGGAATACTCGGGAGAACTCTTGAATTACCTCGTACAGTGGGACGGGGGCTTTAGCATCCAGCAAGAAATTGGGACAGCATATACACTAAATGAAAAGCATTTACTTCCTTCGAATGTTTAGGAAGTTCGGCATATCCTCAACAACGCTCACCAACTTCTATGAATATGCAGCGGAAAGCATTTTATCGGGATGCACCATAGGATGGTTTGGGGACAGTTCCATCCAAGACAGCAAGAAATTGCAGAGAATAATGGTTGCAGGCCAGACTATCAACGTCCCTTCCAGTGACTCTCCCTTCCAGTGACTCCATTTACACTTCACACTGCCTCAGCATAATCTTGGGCGAGATTCACCTCTTCTTCCCTCTCCCATCAGGGAAAAGTTACAGTACAGACATGTGAAAACGCATATCTCCAGATTCAGGGACAGCTCCTTCCCAGCTGTTATCAGGCAACTGTACCATCCTGTCATCAACTAGAGAGCGGTCCTGACCTACCACATTAGAGACCCTCGGACTACCTTTAATCGGACTTTACCCCGGACTAAATGTTGTCCCTTTATCCTGTATCTGTACGCTGTGGACCGCTTGATTGTAATCGCGTAGTCTTTCCACTGGCTGGATAGTATGCAACAAAAAAGCTTTACACTCTACCTCGGTTCACATGCCAATACACTAAACTAACCAGATAGTTAGTTTTTATTGCCGGAGGATTTGAGTACATGAGTAGTGACGTCTTGCCCCAATTATATACGACTCTGGTGAGACCACATCTGGATTATCGCGTATGGTTCTGGGTTTCTCTGCCTTAGACATGAGATGAAGAGAGTGCAGTAAAGACTCACCAGATTGATTCCCAGGATGCCAGCTTTGTCACATCAGGAGAGATTAAGCAGATTAGGCCTGTACTCTCTTAAATTTAGAATGTGATCTAATTGAAAGGTATAATTATTTTTAAGGGCAATGGCAGAGTAGATAGAGGGTTAATGTCTCTCTGTGAATCGAAGGGTCACAATCTCAAAAGAATGGGTCAGCCATGAGAAGAAATTTCTTCACAGAGTGCGATACAAAAATCTATCAATCCCCAAAGATGTATGTTAAGAGTCGAGAGATGAACACAAGAAAGCGGCACCAAGAATCAAGATTGGGGAAAGGGGATGAAACAGACACGGGAACAAAGTGTACTATCTGTACGGAGAGGGTAAGTTCTCACTGTGACTGCGTGGGTTTTCTCCAGGTGCTCTGGTTTCCCCTCACATTCCAAAGACACTCAGGTTTGTAGGTTAATTGGCTTCTGTAAATTGTTCTTACGGGCCTGTCCCACTTGGGTGTCATTTGCGCGACATTTACCCGACATCATTTACGCGTCACGACGCATAACCTGCGCATGGTGCATGGCAACGTAGGCAGTGACGCCCGGTCGCGCGCGGCCCCCCAGGATTTTGGGATGTGCAAAATCCTCGCGCGCCATCTGCGTGACGCACAACTGACGCGCAAGTGCGACAGGCCCTTTAGTGTGCAGGTTGGAACTCGTTTATGGGTGATAATCACAAAAGGATGGGAGCAACTCAGCGGGGGTAAACAGCCTCTCTGGAGAAAAGGAATAGATGATGTCTCGGATCGAGAGTCTTCTTCAGACTGAGAGTCAGGGAACATCTGGTCAGCATGGACTTGGTGGGTCGAAGGGCTCCATACCCGCTGTATCTCGAAACTAAACTAGACTGAACTAAATCAGTCACGACCATATTGAATGGGATCATGGAAAGAGCGTTCCCCTCGCGGCCCTGTCTTCAACAATCTTTCTACCACCACGCACAAGAAGCAACAAGACAGACACCTTTGTATGCAGATGCCAAGAAGTGTGTTCAGCTCTGGCCGAACAACTTCTAATCTTGTGTGTGGACCCGATAAGAAGAATAAGAAGAAGAGGAGAGGTAGACGAAGAAAAAGACCACATTGAATGATGCATGGGGTTGAATGACTGCTACATTCTTTTTATTTTCATCATGTTCTTAAATCATTGCTGCTGAAATTCCTGCTAAAAACTTTGCGGAAAAACATTGTTGCCATCTGGCACTGAATTGATCATTTATAAGATTTACAAGATTGGAGGATGGGGTTGCGATGCAAAACGCGTTGTTCAGTAGGCACCTAAAGGGGCTGTCCCACTTGGGCGACCTAATTGGCAAGTTTAGAAGAGTTTGAAAAAAATGTCATGTTGAAGACCTCCTTCGACTATGTAGAAGACTGGCTACGACTAACTTTGGGAAAATTGGACACGGAATAGTGGAGAGTGAAGACGGCCTCCTTCGACCATGATGAAGACTACCTGTGCCTACCCTCGATTAGCTACGACTAACATACCGACCTACTACGGCCTACTACGACTAAACCTACGAGTAAAAAAAGTATTGATTTTTTTGCACAAAAACGGCGTGACCTAGCTGAGGCCTCGTGTACGCGGAGACCACTCCCGAGCATGAAGGAGAGTTATAAAGACCTCCTACGACCTCGTGTCGACCATGCTGCGAGTATGAGTCGAGGGCAAACTCGCCAGAACTCGCGGATTAGGTTGCCCAAGTGGGACAGGCCCTTAAATCTCACTTTGAGTGCAAGCCCCTCACACAAACTGACTGCAAGTCCATTCACCACTGCCTCTAATGATCGTGCTGGATCCTTGCATGCCAGCCGTCCTCTGGAGTGAAACCAAAGTGACAACTTATGTACAGTTCTTTCCTCTGGAGTGTGAAATTCCAGCACGGCAATCACTACTTGTCAAGTCACTTCTGGTGAAAATAGACACAAAATGCTGGAGTAACTCAGCGGGACAGGCAGCATCTCTGGAGAGAAGGAATGGGTGACGTTTTGGGTCGAGACCCGTCTTCTTCCTGAAGCTTCCTACTCTCCAGAGATGCTGCCTGTCTTTTAAGAAGGAACTGCAGATGCTGGAAAGTCGAAGGTAGACAAAAGTGCTGGAGAAACTCAGCGGGTGCGGCAGCATCTATGGAGCGAAGGCCGGAAGGAGAATTGCCGTGTATGGCGGCCGATAGCCAGTCGGTATCGATAGTCCGGCTCGGGTCCGAACTGGGCGGTAGGGAACTGGAGCTGGAAGCCATGAGGTACGAGATGGAGGCGCAGGCAAGTCCCGAGGAAGCAAATGTGGCTGTGGTATCGGGTCTGGGTTAGGATGTGGTCGTAGAGTTGGTCGTGGAGCTCCTTCGCTCCACAGATGCTGCTGCTCCTGCTGAATTGCTGCCTGTCTTGCTGAGTTACTCCAGCATTTTGTGTCTATCTTGGGTTTAAGCCAACATGTGCAGTTCCTTCTTACACACTTCTGGTGAAAAGCGACCTCCCTCTTCCCCCCCCCCCCCTTCTCTGCTCCTGAGACAGCTCCACACACACTGAAGAGCTCTGGGGGCTTAACCCCTAGCAGGCTACTTAATTACATAGCTATCCCTTAATTGAGCTTTATCCTTGCTCCATCCCGGACGAAACAATCGAGGTTTTTGTCCTTACCGCTCAGCCTGAAAACTTTAACTACACATTCCACTCTGAGTAAAGCTTCATGGCCCCAATCTTCACTGCTTTTACAAATCACTCTCCCACCCTTTCGGAGCTGACCACTTTATTTTGCTTTACACACCACCGTGGAGATTACAGCAGGTGGGCAAAGCTGGTGATGGTCTCAATCTAGAGAGCCCGTGACTGCTGCTTCCCCTTTCCTCAGCCGTCTGTCGGAACCATATTCATACATTTTAAGTGATTATAAAGGAGAAATGACAGCGCAGGCAGAAGTAAACCATTTCTGTTGTGTAGGAATTCCAGGCGTCAGTGGCAAAGTCCAAACTACAGAGGCCGACCTTTCAGGAATCACATCCACACACAGAACGTGGTTTATAATTGGAACTCTCGTTGGCAAATGTGAATCATACTGCGTCAATTATTAATTTTAAATATACAACTGATAAGATTTTTATAAACCAAAGACATTAAGAAAGATGAGGGATATGGAATAACAATGGTTCCAGCGGTAGATAGCCTTCTCTTGTTTATGTTCCTACATATTTGTTTTAATTATCCTTTCACACAGAATATGCCACGAGTCCTCTCGTTTCTCAGTGCAATAAAGGATCCTTGTCTGAGATGGTTTGAGATTTTTCCTTCCCCTCAACTATCCACCTCCCCAGACTGATTCCTGGGATGTCTGGACTTTCATATGAAGAAAGACTGGACAGACTCGGCTTGTAGTCGCTAGAATTTAGAAGATTGAGGGGGGATCTTATAGAAACTTACAAAATTCTTAAGAGGTTGGACAGGCTAGATGCAGGAAGATTGTTCCCGATGTTGGGGAAGTCCAGAACAAGGGGTCACAGTTTAAGGATGAGGGGGAAATTTTTTAGGACCGAGATGAGTAAAACATTTTTCACACAGAGGGTGGTGAATCTGTGGAATTCTCTGCCATAGAAGGTAGTTGAGGCCTGTTCATTGGCTATATTTAAGAGGGAGTTAGATGTGGCCCTTGTGGCTAAAAGGATCAGGGGGGTATGGAGAGAAGACAGGTACAGGATACTGAGTTGGATGATCAGCCATGATCATATTGAACGGTGGTGCAGGCTCGAAGGCCCGAATGGCCTACTCTTGCACCTATTTTCTATGTTTCTATGTATATACAGAGCCTGGATTTGGTTTTCTTTTGTACACCCATTGTGTATAACTCATGCTGGATACAAAAATGATCATGCAACAATAAATGTTTAAGAAAGAACTGCAGATGCTGGAAAAATCGAAGGTGGACAAAAATGCTGGAGAAACTCAGCGGGTGAGGCAGCTTCTATGGAGCGAAGGAAATAGGAAACCACTGCAAATTGGAGGAGCAGCACCTCATATTTCGCTTGTGTAGTTTATACCCCAGCGGTATGAACAGTGACGTCTCCAATTTCAGGTAGTCCCCGCTTTCTCCCTCTTTCCCTATCCCTTCCCAGCTCTCCCACAGCCCCCTGTCTCCGCCTCTTCCTTTCTTCTTCCCGCCCCCCCCCCCCCCCCCCCATCAGTCTGAAGAAGGGTCTCGACCCAAAACATCACCTATTCCTTCGCTCCATAGACGCTGCCTCACCCGCTGAGTTTCTCCAGCATTTTTGTCTACCCTTCGATTTTTCCAGCATCCGCAGTTCTTTCTGAAACAAACAGGCACTGTTTAGTTTGGTTTAGTTTAGTTTAGGAATGCAGCATGGAAAAAGGCCCTTCGGCCCACCCAGTCCGTGACAACCAACGATCGAACGTACACCAATTCCACCCCGCACGCTTGAGAAATTTTACAGAAGCCAATTAATCTACAAGCCTGTACGTCTTTGGAATGTGTGAGGAAATCTACGCGGCCACAGAGACAACACACAAACTCTGTACAGACGTTACCCAAGGTCGGGTTTGAACCCAGGTCACTGGCGCTGTTCGGCTGCAACTCTACCGCTGTGCCACTGTTCTGCTCTAATGTCTTTGTGTTGGTATCTTCCTAAAACAGCAGCATCCACCCGTTCTTAACTCCCTGTGTTCGCCTCTCCTCAACTGGATCCACCTGCTGCTTGCCAGCTCCTGTCTGACCCCTGCCCTGCTATCTTGAAAATTCCTTGAAAGTGGTGTCACAAGTAGATAGGGTGGTCGGGAAGGCTTTCAGCTCACTGGCCTTCGTCAGTCAGAGGAGGTCATGTTACAGTTGTGAGGCCACATAGAGCATTGTGTTCAGTATTGATCACCCTGTTGTATGTTGTCAAGCTGGAAAGGGTGCAGAAAAGATTTACCAGTAGACAAAAATGCTGGAGAAACTCAGCGGGTGAGGCAGCATCTATGGAGCGAAGAAAATAGGCGACGTTTCTTCAGATTGACAAGGATGTTGCCAGGACTCGAGGGCCTGAGCTAGAGGCAGAGGTTGAGCAGGAGGATGAGGGGGATGATCTTACAGAAAGTGTAAAAGATCATGAGAGGAATAGATGGGGTAAATGCTCAGAGTAGAAGAATTGAGAACCAAAGGACACAGGTTTAAAGTGAGAGGGGAACGTTTCATAGGAACCTGAGGAGTTTTTTTTTTTCACACAGAGCATGGTGGGTATATGGAACAAGCTGCCAGAGGAGATAGTTCAGGCAGGTAATATAACAAAGACATTTGTCAGGTACATGGATAGGAATGGTTTGCAGGCAGGTGGAACAAGTGCAGATGCAGGGGCGGAAGTCGCCATCAAAACATGGGGGGGACACGGTTTCTTGGTGGCACACACACACACACACGGGCGAGGCTTCGGCGGAGGGCCCTGTGGACGGTAACATCGGGAGCTGACCAGGTTGATAACCGACTCCAACTCCAGCAACAGCAGCTTCGTCCGGCCTGAATCGTGGGGCTTCAATCGGCCCGTCTGCGGGGCCTTTCATCGCCCGGTGCGGCTTAAAACCGGCTGCGGGATCTTCCATCGCCCGGCGGGGGCTTCAACACCGGGAGCCTCGATCGCCGCGACGCGGCAGTTTGACAGCGGGGCGGTGTAAGATCCCACGGCCGATTTTAAGCCGCGCCGCGCCGGACCGTGCGATGATAGGCCCCGCGAAAGGGCCGATTCAAGCTCCGCTCTGTGATCTTTGCTCCACCAGGACGTCTCCCTCCTCCAATCACCGCGCTCTATCCTCAGTCCCACCCCCCAACATCCGCGTCTGACCGACACCTCCCTCCTCCAATCATCACGGTCAATAATCAATCAGCAACCCCCCACTGCTCACTGACCGACGTCTCTCTCGTCCAATCGGCGCCCTCCATTATCAGTCCCACCCCCACTGTCTCGCGGAAAGTGGAGATTTTAAAAGATTCTTTTTTCAGCGAATTTGAAAATCTGGTTTGCAAAACATGGCGGGGGTTGTCCCCCACCTCCCAAAACATGGAGGGGACGTGTCCCCCCCTCCCCCCGGGATTTCCACCCATGTGGGGTATCTTGGTGAGCATGGGCAAGTTTGGCCAAGGGGCCTGTTTCCAAGCGATAGGACTCTCCAATTAATCACTGCTGTAGTGCTCCAACAGCTAAGCCTTTTTTCCTGCCCACTGGAAATATAAATACAGCATAACCCTGATACACACGCACACACACATGATTGAACTGAGAAGCAATTTTTTTTAACCTAAAGTTTTTGCAAATTCGAGATTGAAATCTCTTTGCATCCCACTCGTCGAAACACGACATTAGGCAGCAAATTAGGAACAACGGTGAATAGTTCTTGGAAATGCTACAAGAGATTTAGCGGATTGGGTGTATTATGAGTTAAATAGCGGAGAATTAAGGACCATTGTTTGGTCAGATCGGGATTTAGCATTTAATTGTTGTGCTTTCGTCTGAAATTCTACACTAAGCGAGTGACTAGGCAATATTTGCCATAATTGAGGGATTGTAGGATTGGATAGGAATTTGAGACATTCTCTAAGCAGCGATCTGTTTAATCTTGTTATTTTCCTGCTTAGTTTTTCTCCAGTAAATATCATCATGTCAATGTTAAAAAAATGCCTCCGATTAATAGATGTCTAATGAGCCCATGCAATATTCACGCCTCAACCTTAATTTCTGATTCTATGTATTGGTTGAAAACTCTCCTCCAACCTCATCTACTGCATCCGCTGCTCTAGGTGTCAGCTGCTCTACATCGGTGAGACCAAGCGCAGGCTCGGCGATCGTTTCGCCCAACACCTCCGCTCAGTTCGCAATAACCAACCTGATCTCCCGGTGGCTCAGCACTTCAACTCCCCCTCCCATTCTGAATCCGACCTTTCTGTCCTCCTCCATGGCCAGAGTGAGACCCACCGAAATTGGAGGAGCAGAATCTCATATTTCACTTGCGTAGTCTACACCCCAGAGGTATGAACATTGACTTCTCCCATTTCAGGTAGTCCCTGCTTTCTCCCTCCTTCCCCTCCCGTTCCCAGCTCTCCCGCAGCCCCCTGCCTCCGCCTCTTCCTTTCTTCTCCCATTTCAGGTAGTCCCTGCTTTCTCCCTCCTTCCCCTCCCCTTCCCAGCTCTCCCGCAGCCCACTGTCTCCGCCTCTTCCTTTCTTCTTCCCGTCCCCCACCCCATCCCCTCATCAGTCTGAAGAAGGGTCTCGACACGAAACGCCACCCATTCCTTCGCTCCATAGATGCTGCCTCACCCACTGAGTTTCTCCAGAATTTTTGTCTACCTTTGATTGTTCCAGCATCTGCAGTTCCTTCTTAAACATGTGCTTTCCATCATTGTTCTGCCTAATCCCTCGTCAGGGAACTCAACTTGCATTTACCAAAGACCAGAAGTGTGGTCACGCTTGACCCAAAGGTACCATGCTCACTGTGGCTTAGTGAGTAGCACACTTGCTTGCACTCCAGTCAGCGGATTCTGGGGTTGAGTCTCACGACTGAGGCTTGAGAACTTCATCTAAGCAATGAGAGAGTGCTGCGCTATTGGAGGTCCAGTCTTCCAGATCAGATGTTAAACCAAAGCTGAACGGTGCCGACCCGAAACGTCGCCCATCCCTGTTCTCCAGAGATGCTGCCTGACCCGCTGAGTACTCCAGCACTTTGTGTCCTTTTGTGTATTAACCAGCACCTGCAGTTCTTTGTTTCTACTGTTTATACAAATGAAAGACTCAGCTCCTCCCATCCTGCATATTAAGTAAGTAGGTAAGTAAGTAGGTTTGTTGGCCAAGTATTCACATACAAGGAATTTGTCTTGGTGCTCCGCCCACAAGTAACAACATGACATACAGTGACAGTTACGAATGACTCAGAAAACACTAAACATTAATAATAATGAAACATTAATGATAAAACACCATTGATCATGCATGTGACCAACCCGAGACTCCGGAAGCAGAGCCAGCCAGGACTTACCAGCGCGAGGCTGGCCGACTTCGGGGCTGCGGCGGGTTCAGGGGTCCCGGCGGCCCGACTCGGAGCTGTGGCGGCTTTCCGGTGGCGGCGGCGGTGGCGGCGGCAGCGACTTCGGAGGCCCGGCCGCGGGCCCAGTGGACGACATCGTCGAGAGTTCGCAGGTCACAGGTTGGTGACCTGTTTTCCGGAGCTCCCGTGGCAACAGCTGCGTCCGCTGGACTGGAGGGTGGCAGCTCCGACCGCCCCGGGCCGCGGAGTTGAACGGGCCCGCTCGCGGAGCGCGGTTCAGCCGCGGGGACATACTTATTTACATCACCCGGTGCGGTCACAACATCGGAGGCCTGGGTCGCCTCAGCGCAGAGGAAGAACAAGAAGGGAAGAGACAGATTTTTGCCTTCCATCACAGTGAGGAGGTGTTTGGTGAACTCACTGTGGTGGATGTTAAATATGTGTTTATTGTGTGTTTTGTTATTTACTATATGTATGACTGCAGGCAACGAAATTTCGTTCAGACCGAAAGGTCTGAATGACAATAAAGTTTCCATTGATCCATTGATCCATTGATGTGAACCAACAAAATACCAGATCAAAGGGAGGCTACAGATTTCTGGCCTGCACATTAGAGCTGACAAGTCCCCGCCCAAAGCAAGTCCCCTATTCATGATCTCCAATAGGTGCTGCCTGACCCACTGTTACTCCAGCACTTTGCGGTTTTTTTTTGTCATCCAAAATCGACAGTTCCTCGTTTCTACAGACAAGCACTGATTGTTTTCCTCTTGGGACGTGGCTCTGCGGGTACTGACTTGTTCTCTGATAATTTAGCCAAGGACGCAAACGTGGACAAAATTAGTAAGTCTGCCGAGCTGGGAAAACGGTAATAAAACATGCAGATCCATTTTGGTTTACAAAATCTTCCATGGACTAGACCCACCTCCGTTAAAGGACTTTATAAAGAAAAACACAAATAGGTCAACTGGAGCAGGCTCCAGAGGTGATTGTCTAGTCCCATTTAGGAAAAGTGTTTTTGGGCAGCCAGTGTTTTTATATCGAGCGTCGCAGACCTGGAACACAATATCAAGCGTCATACGGGATCTGCCAACCTTTACCTCATTTACCAAACATCTAAAAACATGGTGACTGGAAAATCAATACTGCACTCATAATCTACCTTAAAATTATCCACCACTATCTGGTCTGTCATAAGCAGCATTGTTTGTCTGTTTGTTTATTGTACTCTCTATTGTTATTTTTCTTATTTTATTGTTTTTTTGCTTTTTTTTTAATTGATTGTTTGAAGATTGTTAAGGGCTTGGACACACTAGAGGCAGGAAACATGTTCCCGATGTTGGGGGAGTCCAGTACCAGGGGCCACCATTTAAGAATAAGGAGTAAGCCATTTAGAACGGAGACACTTTTTCTCACAGAGAGTGGAATTCTCTGCCTCAGAGGGCGGTGGAGGCCGGTTCTCTGGATGCTTTCAAGAGAGAGCTAGATAGGGCTCTTAAAAATAACGGAGTCAGGGGATATGGGGAGAAGGCAGAAACGGGGTACTGATTGGGGATGATCAGCCATGATCACATTGAATGGCGGTGCTGGCTCAAAGGGCCGAATGGCCTACTCCTGCACCTATTGTTTATTGTCTATTGGCTGTGTTGTGATATGTTTAAGTTGTTTATTTAACATCAACCTGCCAAAGGGACTAAAGATGGAAATTAGCGACTGGCTATAATCTTGCATATTTGCATGTAAATGTTTATTAATATGCGCTGTCCCTGTTTAAAAAAATAAACAAATAAATAAATAAATAAATGTTTTTAAAGTGCCATCAGCAGCAGAATCCCGCTCGAAGGACAGAATGGTCTCCTCCTGCACCTATGTTTCTAGATCGTTCCTGTTTATCCCTGGGAAGCTCAGCTGTAGCTGTTTGATCGTGAAACCCAGTTACATTCAAGCTAGACCAAAGATCAAAACCCTGCCTCTCCCTGCTCCCCATTTTGCATTATCTTGAACTCCCACACACTGTTCCCTCCAACTATGTGGCTGCCTGCTTGGATCCGTCACCTTGATATCAAAGTGCAATCGCCAATGAGAAATATGGTTTACGAGTTAACAACAGACTGCAAAGAGGATCGCAAAGAGGCTCTAAATTCTGCACATGCCACATTCCCTTCTGGTTACTGCTACTGGTGACAGGCACTGGGCAGCGGGTAAA
This sequence comes from Okamejei kenojei, assembly GCA_035221665.1. Taxonomy (NCBI): domain Eukaryota; kingdom Metazoa; phylum Chordata; class Chondrichthyes; order Rajiformes; family Rajidae; genus Okamejei; species Okamejei kenojei. The sequence continues at coordinate 4,168,708 of CM069173.1, forward strand.
TGAACTGGAGTTTACTGCCGCCCATAAATGTCTGGCATCCTTGAGAGGGGAAAAAACGAGGCCCGCTAATGTTCATTTCCCAAAATGTTTTTACAGCATGTATATTCAGCAATTCGGCCAACACCGAGTGCATTCACCCTGCCAAGTAATTTCTGACCTTTGTGTGTCAGGAGCGCAGCCACATGAATACAAATGTCTCTGCAGCGGTAGATATTGGATCACCGTATCTAATGTATGTTGGGCATTGTCACCACTGCTGCCTGTTATCAACCGCCCCAAATGACCCTGCCCTCTCAGAGTGAACATCGAAACCACTTCCGAATTTTGAACAATATCCAATAGTTCTCAGCCGGTCAGAACGTTAGCAGGGACAGAAATGCTGGAAACTGGGAAGAGATGGGTAGTTCACAGTTATTGTTTAATATCACAAAGATTTAAAAGTTAAGACTCTAACGGGGCTGACCCACTGCAGCGACCTAATTTGCGAGTTTAGAAGAGTTTGTCTGAAGAAGGGTCTCGACCCGAAACATTGCCCATTCCTTCCCTCCAGAGATGCTGCCTGAGCGGGCTGAGTTATTCATGTTATTCCCTTTATCATGTATCTGTACACTGTGAATGGCTCGATTGTAATCACGTATTGCCTTTCCGCTGACTGGTTTGCATGCAACAAAAGCTTTTCGCTGTATACGTGACAAAAAATGAAACTAAACTCTTTCTGTATTCTCCATTGTATTGGTTAGTGACAATCTTATGCCACCGTATTTTAGATTGCTCCAAAATGGAAAGCTTGTGGAACATATTTTCTCTTTGCGCACCCCATCAAACACTTTATGATTTCAAATGTTTAAGAAGGAACTGCAGATGCTGGAAAATCGAAGGTAGACAAAAATGCTGGAGAAACTCAGCGGGTGAAGCAGCATCTATGGAGCGAAGGAAATAGGCGATGTTTCGGGTCGAGACCCTTCTTCACAGAAGGGACCCTCCTTCACAGACTTCTTCACAGAAGGCAGTCTGAGGAAGGGTCTTGTCCCGAAACGTCACCTATTCCTTCGCTCCATAGATGCTACCTCACCCGCTGAGTTTCTCCAGCATTTTTTGTCCACAGGTTGGGGACGTGGGCGGATGAAGTTTAATGTGGATAAATGTCAGGTTATCCACTTTGGTATCAAAAACAGGAAGGCAGATTACTATCTAAATAGCATCAAGTTGGGAAAAGGGGAAGTACAACGGGATCTGTGGGTCCTTGCTCATCAGTCTGTGAAAGTAAGCATGCAGGTACAGCAGGCAGTGAAGAAAGAGAATGGCAGAGACCCGAAACATCGCCTATTTCCTTCGCTCCATAGATGCTGCCTCACCCGCTGAGTTTCTCCAGCATTTTTGTCTACTCTATGATTTAAAATGCTATTTTGAAGTTGTCTCTTTTCCTTTTCTGAAGTAAGGGATTCAAATTATAAAGCCATAGTTTGAACTCCTGGCTGTTATGATTAGGCAAGGGGTTTTAAATTGGTCTCATTTCAAAAAGACAAATAAATAGCATGAAGAATCTGATGGGACAACAAGAGCAAATGATAGATGTATTGGAGTGACAAAATACATAGACAGCCACCTAAACAAACACACAAGCCCTTGTGGCCAATTGTAGATTATTGCAACTGTTTTCATCTCAGTGACACATGGGCTGAGGATATGTTTTTTTTTAAACAGCCAGCAATTATGTTATTAGTGGTCAGTCATTAGCGTGAGAGCCACTTTGTGCTGAAGAGGCTTCCATTACTTCTGTTCCCGCAGAAACTTAAAACATTCACAAAAAGGCCTTCACTGAAAGAGTGAGATAGGAGGTTCATGAAAAGGCAAAGTGATTCTGCTAGCTTTTAAAAAAAACATTGCATGATAGAGCGAGGCCAAACTTTGTCAGAACTGGCTGTGGGAATGCCACAAACTGATCTGTTGAGCTCTTGAACGGTATATTTGACAGTTTATTTTCGCTCGTGCGTCAGACGACGTTCTGCCATCGCTTTGCCGCAGCCAACGCCACATCTGTGCCTCTGCGGAGATCGTCCGCAGTGCAAGTCAGTAGGTGGGCCATTGTCTGTACCTCTCCCCAGTTGCACTTGTCAGAGTCCGAGAAGCCCCACTTCTTCAGGTTGAGTCCGCAAAGTCTTTATGACTTTACAACATGACTATGTCCCATTATTCAGGACATTTTACGACTGACATATAATCCAAGGAATATATCTACAAGTTTACCGCACTCCATACATTCACTTCAGAACCACTTTCTGCCAAGTGTTGGCGCAGGGTCATCAATGATTTATTACTGGTGAGTTACATTGTTGGACCAGTTAAGGGCCTGTCCCACTTTCACGACCTAATTCAAGACCTTTTTTACTCGTGAATTAGGTCATCAGGCTAGAAAAACGCCCCGACCTACTTGATCCCACAAGTACCTACGACTATGGCCTGCTACGACCTACCTACGACCTCCTACAACCATGCTGCGAGTATGAGTCGAGGGCAAACTCGGCAGAGGTCGTGAATTAGGTCGTGAAAGTGGGACAGGCCCTTTATTCAGAATGAAATATCTAAAATATTTGAGCTCCAGTCACAATGGTAGCAGCTTGAAATTTGGATCCAACTTCAGAAAGTGACCACGAAACTACAGGATTATCAGAAAAACCCAGCCTGGTCACTCATACCGAGGAGAAAACCTGTCTTGCGTACCCACTCCAAGTCTCTACATGTCTCCAATCGAATACAGAGGAGGTTCTGGGATGAACAAGCAGGCTTTTTGTGATACACAATTATTTCTTTTGGTGGGGAAAATCCAGAATATAGGCACACACACACAAGGATGCTGTCTCTAGCTACAACTGTAAGTTGCGAACCAGAAAACACTTCCTGAATTTCACCCACCCTTCCTCCAATGCTGTTGTTATAACGATAGCCAATGCCTCATCAATCAAAAGCATGTGAAAATGCACCTGACATTCCACGCGGGTTTGAGTTGGAGCCAGGGCAAACAACTCTCCAGAATGGCTGTGACGTACACCAAAGATCCTATAGACCACTCCTGCTAAATGCAATGGGCTGATGTGTAGTACGCAACGGAGCGGAACGTGGGACTTTTTTTCATCCATTTCCGTAACCGGACCCAACCCGACCCGACTCAACGTTGTAATCAACGTTGCGGGGGATCGGTTTGCGTTAATAAATTAAAATTCTGAAAATTGAGAAGATTTTTACCAAATAACTTTTATTTTTACGAAGATGTTTCCGTAACCGGCTTCCGTCTCCACACTATTATCCTATGGGATCTTTGGTGCGGAGACGGAAGCCGGTCACGGAAATGGGGCCGAAAATTACTCATGAATCTGCCCATGACCGTACTACGTATTTTTCGTCGAGTGGACTTATTTTGCTCGCTGTAGGATCTTTGATTTACACCAACACCTGCCTGCTAAGCCTTCCATTGACGCAGCGCTTTTCAGGACAATGGTGGAGCACTTTACCTTCAACCTACAGAGTCCAGTGGGGAAGGGAAGGGGTGTCACCCCAGGGGGCCACATCAGTGGCAAGGGTGTTTTGGCTGTTTCGTTTTAGTTTTATAGACATAGCGTGGAAACAGGCCCTTATGGATGGTCAGAATATTTTTCACATGATGGAAAACGTCACCCCAACCACAGACTGTTTACCCTCCTCCCATCTGGGAGGCGCTACAGGTCTCTCCCTTCCTGGACCAACAGGTTCAGGAACAGCTTCTTCCCTGCGGCTGTTACCCTACTTAACTCTGCACCTTGGTGACTCCCCCCCCTCCCCCCCCCCCCCCCCCCCCCCCCCCCCCCCCCCCCCCGAAAATTGCACTACTGCTACTGTATATACATATATATATTTTACTGTTCCATTATTCTGTGTTGGCACTTCTGGGTGAGATGCTAACTGCATTTCGTTGTCTCTGTACTTGTACACTGCACAATGACACTAAAGTTTGAATCTGAATCTGATCCTGAATCTGAATCCTAATTTGAGGAAGGACATTCTTGCTATTGAGGGAGTGTGGCGTAGGTTCACCAGGTTAATTCCCGGGATGGCGGGACTGTCATATGCTGAGAGAATGGAGCGATTGGGCTTGCATTCACTGGAATTTAGAAGGATGAGAGGGGATCTTATCGAAACATAAAATTATTAAGGGATTGGACAGGCTAGATTCAGGAAAAATGTTCCCACCGTTGGGGAAGTCCAGAACCAGGGGTCACATTTTAAGAATATGGGATAGGCCATTTACTTTTTCGCCAAGAGAGTTGTGAATCTGTGGAATTCTCTGCCACAGAAGGCATTGGAGGCCAATTCACGGAATGTTGATTGCTCTTAGGGCGAATGGAATCAAGTTAATTGCTCTTAGGGCTAATGGAATCAAGGGATACAGGGAGAAAGCAGGAACAGGGCACTGATTTTGAATGATCAGCCATGATCATATTGAATGGCGGTGCAGGCTCGAAGGGGTGTCCTGCACCTATTTTCTATGTGTCTAATCTGAAATGTCAAAGAGTAGAAAGCTTAACTTTAAGGTGTGAGGAGCAATGTTCAAAGGAAATATGCAGGGCACGATTTCTGCACAGAGAGTGGGACATGCTGTCAGGAGTGGTGGTGGAGGCAGATATGATGGTGGAATTTCTGAGATTTTTAGATACACACGTGGAAATATAGGGAATGGAAATGCGCCGACCCGACCAGTGATCCCCGCACACCGATACTATCCTACTTGGGTCAATTTACAATTATACCAAGCAAATTAGCCTATGTCTCTGGAGTGTGGGAGGAAACTGGAGCTCCCGGAGAAAATCCACACAGAACACAGGGTGAACGTCCAAACTCTCAACAGAAAACACCCGTCGTCAGGATTGAACTCAGGATTCAGAATGAAGAACAGTCCCGACCTATACATGCTCTCCAGGGACGCTGCCTGACCCGCTGAGTTACTCCAGCATTGTGTGTCCTTCAAAGCGTTCATCTGCTTTTAGAAATGTTGGTTGAATAATATTTTGGTCGAAGCTCGGAATTCCCCAGTTAATTCAAGCCGAGCTTCACGACTATTTAAGCACATAAGTTACATGAAACTTGGTTTATCATCTTTCCACAAGGTGATGTCTTCAACATTGCAACACTTCCTCAGTATAGGAATTGTACGTGTGTACAAATCCTGGAATAGGCCCTGTATCCTGGGGGATAAGAGGGCTGATTGAGCCATGCTGATATTGAGATCTCATTGAACTTAGTTTTGAGATCAAATGGCATATTTTTCATCCGCCTTATTACCAGTTCTCCAGAGGGCGGTGGTAGAGTTGATGCCTTTCAGCGCCAGAGACCCGGGGTTCGATCCTGACCTTGGGTGCTGTCTGTGCGGAGTTTTCTTGTTCTCCCTGTGACCGCGTGGGATTCCTCCTACATTCCCAAGGGATTGCGGGGTTGCAGGCTAATTGGCTTCTGTAAATTGTCACCAGTGTGTAGGGCAGAACTAGTGTATGGGGAGATCGATGGTCGGCCGTGACTGGGTAGGCCGGAGGGGCTGTTTCCGCGCTATATATCTAAAGTCTAAAGTATCTTACCCGTAGCTTGATGTTGGGTCCACATGGTAGAAGAAAGGGTCTTCCTGGCTGCTACGCGCCGGTGGATTGAAAGGCTTTCCGAAGGAGGCATGTCGCTGCAGTCTGAGCTGCGTGTCGTATTCCAATCGACTGCTGCGTTTGCTCAGCACGCTGTGCGCTTCGTTCAGCCTTACAAACTGGGTGTGCAGGTTGGGGTTGGACAAGTCGATGTCCGGATGAAGCTGCGGAGGAAAACATTTGACAGAATTTATTCTTGCATCAGGAAGTCCATAACGGAAATATTGAAGATGCTGGAAGTCTGAAATTAAAAAAATAGAAAATGTTCGATACTTTAGACTTTCGAGATTCAGAACGGAAACAAACTCTTCAGCCCACTGTGTTGAGCCGACCACCGATTGCCCCGTACACTAGCACTATCCTACACACTAGGGACAATTTTACAATTTCATCAAAGTCAATGAACCTACAAACCTTTAAGAAGGAACTGCAGTTGCTGGAAAATCGAAGGTAGACAAAAGTGCTGGAGAAACTCAGCGGGTGAGACAGCATCTACGGAGCGAAGGAAATAGGCAATGTTTCGGGCCGAAATGTTGCCTATTTCCTTCGCTCCATAGATGCTGCCTCACCCGCTGAGAACCTACAAACCTGTAGGTTTGTGGTCTGAAGAAGGGTCTCGACCCGAAACGTCGCCCATTCCTTCTCTCCAGAGATGCTGCCTCACCCGCTGAGTTACTCCAGCATTTGGAGCACCTGGAGAAAACCCTAGTGGTCTCAGGGAGAAAGTTCAAACTCCGTATGAATAGCACTCATAGTCAGGATCGAACCCGGGTCTCGGGTGCTGTAAGCCAGCAATTCTACTGCCGCACCACTGATCTGCCCCTAAGCATACACTTAGCAGCTCAGAGTCATCTGTGAAGAGAGAAAGGTTTCATATCAAAACAAATGGGAGCGTTTGACACCCAACCACATAGCTGGTAAGATGTAAGTTCAAAAGGGAGTTGGGGCAGTTGAAGGCATGGTCGCTAATGGCAAGTTGCAAAAAGTCACAAGGACAGAATTGGAGAAACACCAATATCTTGGCGGTAGATAAAAATGCTGGAGAAACTCAGTTGGTGAGGCCGCAACTATGGAGCAAAGGAAATAAGAGACGTTTCGGGTCGAGACCCTTCTTCAGACTGATGTGAGGGGGCGGGGGGGTGGGGTTGGGTGGGAGTATCTCAGAGGGTTGAGGATTGAAGGAGATTAAAAAAATAGGGAGGATGCAATTACGCCAGGAAGCGAACCGGTAAGATCATCTCTGACCCCTCTCACCCTGGCCACAAACTCCTTGAATCACTTCCCTCTGGAAGGCGACTCCGGACTGTCACAGCCACCACGGCCAGACATAAAAACAGTTTATATCCACGAGTATTTGCTCTACTCAACAGCCAAAAATCTGTAGCCTCCCTTTGATCTGGTATTTTGTTGGTTCTCGTGCTTGATCAATGGTGTTTTATCATGAATGTTTTATTATTATTAATGTTTCGTGTTTTCGGAATCATTTGTAACTGTCACTGTATGTCATGTTGTTACTTGTGGGCGGAGCACCAAGGCAAATTCCTTGTATGTGAATACTTGGCCAATTAACCTACTTACTTACTTACTTACTATGGTTAGAGGAAGAGGCATTTGATATATTGAACAGTACAAAATAAAGCACAGGCTGGCACTGTCTGCAGTGGAGTGCGGCACAAATCTGCAAATACTCAACATTGCTGCAAATTAAAATTCCTTTCTTCTGTACAGTAGGACTCACACCATGACTGACACTAAATGTAATCTAAAAACCTTATCAGTCACTTCACAGCCGCAGATAAACATGATGTTCAACACTTAAAAGCCCTGCCCCACGGTACGAGTTCATTCCAAGAGCTCTCCCGAGTTTAAAAAATAATCAAACTCGTGGTAAGCACGGAGAATGAACGTAGTGGGTACGTCGGAGCTCGGGGATGTCTCTTAGCGGCTCGTAACGATAACGGCAGGTACTCGGGAAGACTCGCTAACGGCAGGTAAGCACGGGAAGACTCGTGAAGATTTTTCAACGTGTTGAAGGCAGAAGGCAGGGGAGAAGGCAGGAATGGGGTACTGATTGGGGATGATCAGCCATGATCACATTGAATGGCGGTGCTGGCTCGAAGGGCCAAATGGCCTACTCCTGCACCTATTGTCTATTGTCTATTGTCCACGAGAGCCCCGAGTGGCCAATACCGTAAATCTCAGAGTTCGAATCAGGTCAAGCTCGGGAGAGCTCTTGGAATGAACTCGTACCATGGGACAGGGCTATAACATCTCAAAGCAATGGAAATGTTACTTTCCCACTTGGACACACCAGCTGCACGTTTCCTGAAATGCTGAAGGCGATTGTGCCTCATAAACTCTGAGTGAATCCCCTCAGGATCGAACGTAAACTTACACGAAAGCCAAATTCCATAAAACGTTCCAACACACTGGAGGACAGCGGGAGGCCAATACTATCCTGAAACGACTTGATCCTACTTGCCCAGTTCAACAGTGGATTTGGATTGTGAAAGTGGGCCGTAAGTTCGGCCACCAATAATAATGTACGTAACACCAGCTCCACAGAATGCTCCGCATCCTCATCGCATTAGCAACATCTGCCTGCAAAGTAATAACACTGAGCCAAAGGGTTTCAACACCAGAGGTCATGAATTCTAGATTTATTGATTCAATAAAGGGAGTACTGCTGGCGCGGTCTGTGGCCAGTCTGATGATGATGTTGTCCCATGACAGACTCTACTGTTCTTCACCATATCTTCTTGGGACGACCCTTTCATACATCTTGCCTGACGTCCTGCACATGGCTGCCTTGACAAAGAAGCTTCTTCTTCCTGCGTATGGCCTGCACAGCCTAAAGCTGTAGGACAACTTGTTCTATTTGATCCTATTTGATTGTGCACGCCAGGTTGATTGCATTCGTAGAAACAGTGCGGACTCCATCATCAAGTTCGCTGACGACACCACTGTAGTGGGACGTATCACTGATGGGGATGAGTCGGAGTACAGAAGAGAGATCGAGCGACTGTCCATATGGTGCCAGCACAATAACCTGGCCCTCAACACCAGCAAAACCAAGGAACTGATTGTGGACTTTGGAAGGAGTAGGATGGGGACCCACAGTCCTGTTTATATCAACGGGTCGATGGTTGAAAGGGTCAAGAGCTTCAAATTCCTGGGCGAGCACATCTGTGAAGATCTTTCCTGGTCCGAGAACACAGATGCAATTATTAAGAAAGCTCATCAGCGCCTCTACTTCCTGAGAAGATTATGGAGAGTCGGTCTGTCAAGGAGGACTCGCTCTAACTTCTACAGGTGCACAGTAGAGAGCTTGCTGACTGGTTGCATCGTGGCTTGGTTCGGCAACTTGAGCGCCCTGGAGAGGAAAAGACTACAAAAAGTAGTAAACACTGCCCAGTCCATCATCGGCTCTGACCTTCCTTCCATCGAGGGGATCTACCACAGTCGCTGCCTCAAAAAGGCTGGCAGCATCATCAAGGACCCACACCACCCTGGCCACACACTCATCTCCCCGCTACCTTCAGGTAGAAGGTACAGGAGCCTGAGAACTGCAACGACCCGGTTCAGGAATAGCTACTTCCCCACCGCCATCAGGCTATTAAACCTGGCTTGGACAAAACTCTGAACATTAATACCCCTCCATCTGTTATTTGCACTTTATTAATTCATTAATTAATGTGTGTATTTAAGTATATAACTGTAGTCAATGCCTACTACGTTCTGTTGTGCTATGCAAAGAAAGAATTTCATTGTCCTGTCAGGGACACATGACAATAAACTCTTTTGACTTTGACCAGGTGAAGGTTGCAATCTCCCACCTTCCAGTCAAAGAGGCTGATAGCATTTGGCAAACAATACCGCCCATTCCTTGGTACATTCTTTGGTACCATTCCTTTACCAAACCTTGGCACATTCCTTTTGACCCAACGATGTTAAGTCAGTTGTTCCAGGATTTTGACACCCCATCCATGTAGGAATCTTCTCAGTCAACATCCAAGGTTCAAGTGTGTAGGGAGGAACTGCAGATGCTGGTTTACACCAAAGATAGACACACAATGCTGGAATAAAGGGCCTGTCCCACTTTCACGACCCAATTCACGACCTCTGCCGAGTTTCCCCTTGACTCATACTCGCAGCATGGTCGTCACGTGGTCGTATGAGGTCGTAGGAGTTTGTAGGAGGTCGTACGGTCCAGCCTGCAAATCACCAAAAGATAGACACAAAATGCTGGTCGGGCAGCATCTCTAGATGGAATGGATAGGTTACGTTTCGGGTCAGGACCCTTCTTCAGATTCGGAGAAGTGAAGTGCTTTGCTGAGTGTATCCCACACTGTGCCTTTACCTCATTTAAAACCAAATCCTCTTCTCCTTTTCCAGTTGCCTGTCCAACCCAAAACGTCACCTATTCTTTTCTTCCAGCGAAAAAGCTGCAGGACCCGCTGAGCATTTAGTGCCTATCTTCGGTATACACCAGCATCTTCAGTTCCGTCCCACACAAAGGTTCACTTGGGATGTTCTGGTGCAACCAATACAGTGACCAACAGGTGCCAAGGAAGGTTTGCAAGTGGCAATCTAATCAATGGATGCCTTTGATATCATTAACCATGGGAGAGAAGCATTCCAACTTCTAACCTTGCTCTGAACCCACAGATTACACCACTGCCTTGCAGTCACGCCAGCATATCTCCCCATTTCTCATGGAACTCATGCATACACAGGCCATTGAGCAAATTATTGTTACCATTTGCGTAATTTATTCAGGTGCAGGAGCTGGGACCAATTTCCCCGTGCCTTGAACGAGAGAGCCAGCTAATGATCCAATCAAGTATATTTAACAATGGGCTGCGTATTAATCTAAGCCCACATCTCTGAGACAAAATCAAAGGCCAAATCAGATTTTGGGTGGATCAAAAAGTGTGGATAAAACTCACGTATTGAAATATTCACCTCAAAGTCACGGGCGGACCATAAAGGAGACTCCATTGCGTACATTGCATTTACAATGGCAATAAACTCTCTTGATTTGACTTGACATCGCACATGTACAGGGGGAAGAATGAAATGGAAAGAAATTCTTTAGTGGAGTAGGATGAAGAAAGGTGGGTGGAGGCTTGTAATGGGGCTGTCTCACTGTACGAGCTAATTCAAGAGTTCTCCCGAGTTTCCCCCTGATTCGAACTTGGGGAATTACTCGTACTCGGAGCTGCCGTGGACATTTTTCAACATGTTGAAAAATCTTCACGAGTTTTCACAAGCCTACTGCATTTCCCGAGTACCTGCGTTAACGTTACGAGCCGCTAAGAGACGTCCTGAGCTCCGACGTACCCACAACGTATATTCTACGTGCTTACCACGAGTTTGATTTTTTTTTTAACTCGGGAGAGCTCTTGAATTAGCTCGTACAGTGGCACAGGCCCTTAAGGAACACAAATAACCACAGGGCATATTTTTTCAAGTGTAGGAAGGAACTGGAGATGCTGGTTTACGCAAGATCGACACAAAATGCTGGAAAATGCTAACTCAGCAGAACAGGCAGCATCTCTGGATAGACGTTCCGGGTCTAGACCCTTCTTCAGACTAAGGGTCAGGGGAGAGGGAGTTCCAGAGATAAGGAAGTGTAAGAGATCAAAACAGATGCAGATCCAGGAAAATATAGAATGGACCATTGATAGACGCAAACAACTGGAGTAACTCAGCGGGACAGGCAGCATCTCTGGAGAGAAGGGATGGGTGACGTTTCAGGTCGAGATCCATTCTTCAGACTGGTTCGGGATAAGGTAAACGAGAGATATAGACGGTGATGTGGAGAGATAAAGAACAATGAACCAAAGATATGCAAAGAAATACACTGATAAAGGAAACAGGCCATGGTTAGCTGTTGGTAGGGTGAAAACAAGAAGCTAGTGCGACTTGGGTGGGGGAGGGATAGCGAGAGAGGGAATGCGAGGGCTACTTGAAGTGAGATAAATCAATATTCATACCACTGGGCTATAAGCTGCCCAAACGAAATATGAAGCAAAGTGAAAGCGAATAAACCATTGTTAGCTGGGACAAGGTGACAACAAAGCAAACTGAGATACAACGTATGTCTGAAGAAGGGTTTCGGCCCGAAACGTTGCCTATTTCCTTCGCTCCATAGATGCTGCTGCACCCGCTGAGTTTCTCCAGCACTTTTGTCCACCAGTCTCAGAGGGACAGTCAGACTGGTCGGAGAACTGGGAAAGGGGAGGGGATGGAGAGAGAGGGAAAGCAAGGGTTACTTGAAGTTGGAGAAGTCAATGTTCATGCCGCTGGGGTGTGAGCTGCCCAAGCGAAATACGAGGTGCTGCTCCTCCAATTTGCGCTGGGCCTCACTCTGACAGTGGAGGAGGCCCAGGACAGAAAGGTCAGTATGGGAATGGGAGGGGGAGTTAAAGTGTTTAGTAGGTAGATAGGTTTAGGGCAAACCGAGCGGAGGGGTTCAGCGAAACGATCGCCGAGCCTCTGCTTGGTCTTTGTTCATTACAGATTTCTATGTAATAATAGTTATAACCTTAAATGACGATGATAATACCAGTTAACATTTTCCAGCATTTTGAGTCCTGGGCCTCCTCCATGGCCAGAGTGAGTGCCAGCGCAAATTGGAGGAGCAGCACCTCATATTTCGCTTGGACAGTTTACAGCACAGCGGTATGAACATTGACTTCTCCAATTTCAGGTAGTCCCTGCTTTCTCCCTCCTTCCCCTCCCCTCCACAGCTCTCCCACAGCCTAATGTCTCCGCCTCTTCCTTTCTTCTTCCTGCCCCCCATCTTCACATCAGTTTGAACAATAGACAATAGATAATAGACAATAGGTGCAGGAGTCGGCCATTTGGCCTTTCGAGCCAACACCGCCATTCAATGTGATCATGGCTGATCATCCCCAATCAGTACCCCATTCCTGCCTTCTCCCCATATCCCCTGACCACTATTTTTAAGAGCCCTATCTAGCTCTCTCTTGAAAGTATCCAGAAAACCGGCCTCCACTGCCCTCTGAGGCAGAGAATGCCAGACTCACCACTCTCTGTGAGAAAAAGTGTTTCCTCGTCTCCGTTCTAAATGGCTTACCCCTTATTCTTAAACTGTGGGCCCTGGTTCTGGATTCCCCCAACATCGGGAACATGTTTCCTGCCTCTAGCGTGTCCAAACCCTTAATAATCTTATATGTTTCAATAAGATCTCCTCTCTTCCTCCACTGCCCTCTGAAGAAGAGTCTCGACCCGAAACGTCACCTATTCCTTCGCTCCATAGATGCTGCTTCACCCGCTGAGTTTCTCCAGCATTATAATACCACTATTAAGTTCCAAGATCACCGCCAAACATAGAGTCTTCCCCACACACACGCACAACTAATTAAGCTAAGGCTGGATGCATTTTGCTGGCTTGAGACTCCCCATGTATTTAAGATGAGAAAACAAATATATTCATTCACACAGAGGCAACAGGCAGTTATCTCCTGGAATGGTTTCAATCGCCTAAGGGATTTGGAGTGAATTCTACAGATTTTTAATTCCCTCCCCCATCCCCCTACAAATGGGCCTTTGGTTTTTAATCTGTTTTCTCGGGTGGGGTGGAGTGTACACATAGTATTAACCACCTCTATTTGTGAAGCACGTTAAATAAAGTAAGTCGAAATCTGGTTCACAGGAGCATAACTAAGCAAAATTTGACACTAAACCAGGTCTTCTTCTTCTTGCGTATGGCATGCACCAAAGATCCTATAGCGAGCAAGATAGCTCACTTGACGAAAAAGACGTAGTGCGGTCGTGGGTAATTTTCGGCCCCATTTCCGTAACCGGCTTCCGTCTCCGCACCAAAGATCCCGTAGCGGAGCAAAGATACCAGCGTGGAGACAGAAGCCGGTTATGGAAACATCCTCGTAAAAATAAAAGTTATTTGGTAAAAATCTTCTCCTCATTTTCAGAATTATAATTTATTAACACAAACTGTTCCCCCGCAACGTTGATTACACTGCGAGTCGGGTCGGGTTACTGAAATGGATGAAAAAAAGGCCCACGTTCTGCTCAGTTGCGTACTACACGTCAGCCCATTGCATTTAGCAGGAGTGGTCTGAAGAAGGGTTTCGGCCCGAAACGTCGCCTATTTTCTTCGCTCCATAGATGCTGCCTCACCCGCTGAGTTTCTCCAGCATTTTTGTCTACCTTCTGCTGTCAAATGCTCATCATACATCATCATCATACGACTTGGACTAATTATTTTCAGGGGGGTTGTGCGAGACGGTCAAGGTGGACCTCAAGACGTTGTTTTGTCAGCCATTGTTTATTTGTTCCTGGACAGTGGAGGCAATTACCAAACATCATCAAAAATAGACCAACTTAAGTGGGACGGAGTAAACCACTGCAGCCATCTGCTTATTCAAATCGCCCCCCCCCCCTCGCCTGTCATAGAAACATAGAAAATAGGTGAGGATTAGGCCATTTGGCCCTTCGAGCCTGCACCGCCATTCATTATGATCATGGCTGATCATCCAACTCAGTATCCTGTACCTGCCTTCTCTCCATACCGCCTGATCCCTTTAGCCACAAGGGCCACATCTAACTCCCTCTTAAATATAGCCAGTGAACTGGCCTCAACTACCTTCTGTGGCAGAGAATTCCACAGATTCACCACTCTCTGTGTGAAAAATGTTTTTCTCATCTCGGTCCTAAAAGACTTCCCCCTTATCCTTAAACTGTGATCCCTTGTTCTGGACTTCCCCAACATCGGGAACAATCTTCCTGCATCTAGCCTGTCCAACCCCTTAAGAATTTTGTAAGTTTCTATAAGATCCCCCCCTTATTACCTGCCACGATTTGTTCCCCCCTCTCCTCTCTCCCATCTCCCGTTCCCCCCTACAATCAGTCTGAAGAAGAGTTGCATCCCGAAATGTCACCTACCCATGCTCTCCAGAGACTCAGCATGACTCACTGAGTTATTCTGGCACTTTGTGATGTTTTGTGTAGCCAACATCTCCCAGTTCCTTCCTTCTCCAGAGTAAACTGTCATTTGTCTTAATTAGCCCACTCTTCTTCTTCTTCTTCTTACATGTGGCGTGCGCAGCCTAAAGTTGTCGGACAACTTGTTCTATTTGATCTTATTTCATTGTGCACGCCGGGTTGCTTGCATTTTGCGCTTTTGCGGTTGCGGCAACTAGACTGTGGAACCGCATCCTGCTCCTCGTCAGAACTGCCCCCACCATCGACTCCTTTGAGTCACAACTCAAAGCCTATTTCTGCTCCCCGAGCGTTATTGAGGCCCTCTGAGGGGGCGCTGTGAACAGTTTATGTATGTATTGTTGGGTCTGTCTACCGTTGCATGTATCAAATTAGTACCTGCACTGACGTGAAGCACTTTGGTCAACGTGACTTGTTTTTAAATGTGCTATACAAATAAATTTCTTATTATTATTATTATTTATTATTCGTCGAAACAGGGTGGACCACGTGAAGGTTGCAATCTCCCACCCCATTAGCCCATTCATCCACTTTATTATCATTACATTTTTACCAATTATTTTCATCATTGGTAAAAAATAATGCTGATCGTCAATACTGAAGATGCTGTGGAGAGTTTGTAATCTTTCTCTGGTCCCCCCCCCCCCCCCATCCTGCTCACCCATTCACCCAACATCTATGATCAATTGAGTGGATGGTCTCTTTCCTTGGCCATTGACCTCCGAGTATAACATCAGGCCAGCTAACACAGCTCTCACTGTGGGCACTAGCTCCCTCTGGAGGTGTGGCACAATGAAGGACAAGAGCAAAGTCAGGAGAAACAAGGAACTGCAATGGCTGGTTTACAAAAAAAAAAACACCAGAGCGCTGGAGGGTCAAGCAGCAGCTCTAGAGAACATGTGTAGGTGATGATTAGGGTTGGGACCCATCTACAGTCTTCTCCAGAGATGTTGCCTGACCCATGGAGTTACTCCAGCACTTTGTGTCTTCACACGGATCTATGATCCTCTTCACAAACTCGCCACAGAGGGAAAGGTAACTGAGAATGTCCTCACAATGTCCGTGCCAAACACGATGCCAAGACCTGCACATAACCCATATTCCTCTATTCTCTGCCTATCCTACAGTCTTCTAAATGCCACTAATATCAGCTTCACCTACCACGCCTGCCAACACGTTTCAGGCACTCACCACCCTCTGTGTAAATAAAACTTCTCTGCTCATCTCCTTTGCACGTTGCCACTCTCACCTTGAAACTCCAATATTTGATTTTTCCATCCTGAGAAAGATTCTGACTGTCTACCTTATCTATATGCCTCTCATGATTTTATATACTTCTATTAGGTCTACCCGTGGATTGTCACCTTGTCGTGGTGGAGAAGCTTGTGTGGTCCTGAGATCCTGAGAGCGATGCCGTCTGGAGCGATGCTTCTGGTAGGGCCACCCATGGCGGTAAGGTCAAGGGGGAGGTCTCTGACAGAGAGCGATCCGACCTAGACCTCAACGGTGGAACAGGCGGAGGACGATGGCTGACCTTAGTGGAGCGTCACAATGGCTGGGAAGGCGGATGAAGGCTGCAGCAGAAAAGGGTCTCCGGTCGTCATGGACTCCATGCCACTGGATCCTGACCCAGATCTGTCAAGGACCGTGGGGTGGCTGTCTGTGCACCAGTCTCCCCACGTTAAACAAAGTCACGCACTGGCGTCCTCCATATAGGGAATAGCACCCTGGAGACACCCATGGTCAGTCATGACCGAAGGGGGCCTAAGAGGTAAGACCCGCAATCTCAGGCATTCAAGAGAAAATAATCGAAATCTGTCCAACCTCTCCCTGTAGCGAATACCCCCTAGTTCAAGGGTTCCCACCTGGTGGTAAATTTGTTGATTCTGGATTTGTTGACAACAGTATTTTAAAATTTCTGAACAAAACAGGAGAGGGTAAATTTACTTTTGAAAAGTTGCCGGGGGTGGGGGTTAACGGGACGAAAAAGGTTGGGAACCCCTGGTCTAGTTCATTCTGATAAACCTTCTCTGCACCCTTTCCAAAGACTCCACATGCAGTCCAACCAAAGTCCGATAAAGGTAGACAAAAGTGCTGGAGAAACTCAGCGGGTGCGGCAGCATCTATGGAGCGAAGGAAATAGGCGACGTTTCGGGCCGAAACTGCAACGTCCGATAAAGTTATGTCATGACATCCTGACTCTTATACTCATTGCCCTGGCCTATGGGAGCAAGCATACCACCACATGGCTGCCTTACCACTGTTGTGTTGCCACTTTCAGGAAGTTGTGGACGTGGACCCCCCTAGATCCCTCTACACATCAATGCTGTTAAGGGTCATGCCATTAAACGTACGACCCTGACACCCAAAAGATATTTTCACCATGAGCAAAGCACTATTTAAGAGTGACCACTGGTCATCAATTGCAATGTTCAGTCAATTACCAGCGTGATTCCAATATTTTTGTAATACCAGAAACCAATCTGTTCAATAGGGCGGCACAGTGGCTCAGCGGTAGAGTTGGTGCCTTACAGCAGCAGAGACCCAGGTTCAATCCTGACTACGGGTGTATGGACTTTGCACGTTCTCCCTGAGACCGCGTGGGTTTTCTCCGGGTGCTCCGGTTTCTCACAACCCAATTTGTACTGTAACTGTAATTTCTAATATGTGCAATAACCCATACTGGATATAGGAATCCTATTTATTCATTCTATTTATCCATTGTCTTTTATAGATATGTATATAGCGCCGCAGAAACTGTGCACCTTATTCCACCCCCTTTTTTGTTTTTGCACTGAGTAGGAGCAGCTTTTAATCTCATTGTACATGTGTATAGTGACAATAAAAAGGCATTCTAATTCTAATTCTAATTCTAAACACATACAGGTTTGTAGGTTAATTGAATCCTGTAAATTGTCCCCAGAGTGTAGGATAGAACTAGTATTGGTCGGCGAGGACTCGGTTACACGCCATATCTCTAAACAATGAAAATGCTAAAAGAAAAATGCCCCTTTTACTAATCTCCAGAGCTCACAGGAGATTTAACCTCTGAAGATTCTAGGAAAATTTAGGAAAGTTGGCAGCCTCCAACACTGAGACTGGCTGGAGTCTGATCTAGGAAAACCTGGCATACAAAATCTGTGACGGATGTCGTTTGTCATTTAAGAAGATTTCGACTGTTGAAGGCAGATTTGATTAATGTAATCACATGAATTTGCAAAGTAAACAAGAACTAAAGCCCAATATTACTCTGCAACAAGCCTACAATCTTAGTCTAATGTAGTTTAGATATACAGCGTGGAAACAGGCACCTTGGCCCACCGTAGCCATGCTGACCATGATTACTCCAACACTAGTTCTAAGGTAGTTCTAAGTTTGCTCTGGCAGCTCCTGCGACTGCGCTGGTGCCAAACTGTAATGGCCCTGCTGTTCCTTTGGATCGATCAGCGACGTGGAGAGGGGGGGGACGTGCTGCATGGGCAACAGCCTGTCCTGCATATGACATCGCCCAGGCTTGCATCCGACCAGGATGCATCACCCGTGGTCAGTCATAATCAGTACTCCGCTATCTTTAAGAGTCCTATCTCGCTCTCCCTTGAAAGTATCCAGAGAACCGGCCTCTACCTGGTAAAGGACCCGCCCTTGCACTCTGAGGCAGAGAATTCCACAGACTCACAATGCTCTGTGTGGAACGTGGTCGGAAACTGGAGCACCGGGAGAAAATCTACAGGGAGAACATACAAACTCTGCAGAGACAGCATCAGCAGTTAGTATCAAACCCAGGCCTCTGGCACCGTGAGGCAACAGCTCCACCGCTGCTCCACTGTTCCTCTCTAAGTGACAGACGCAGTGAGTGCATAGATTGAGCGGCGGGGCTGCTTTATCATTGTCATTCACTTTGTGAATGCATCAAGCTCTATGTTAAAGCAGAATTAGCAGACGGCCTCCCCTTGCTTCCTCAACCTCCAGCGTTCCCAGGAACTCAATACTACCTGGCACCACCGTATTCGTAGTCGACTCAGTGACCTTTGCAACCGGTCAGCCACGGCGGTGGTTCTAAAAAGGATCTGGAATCCTCGACGCGCACTACATAATTCCCCAGACAAAGACTGGGCTTCAACAGCAACAAAAGAGCGCAGCTGAGAGGCGTTGCACTGAGTAGCGATGGCCCTCTTTCATCTATGGAGGTCTGGCAACTTACGTGGTTCAGTTTAACCCCTGGTAAAGATCCCGCCCTTGCACTCTGCTTTTTTGATGTTGCAAACGAGCAGGAAAATAAAGGAAAAACGTCCGGTTAGAAAATAGAAAAAATAATGAGTTCCCTGCAGTTTCATGACCTCGTTGTTCAATGCTTTGATTGATCTGTTTTGGCTGCTAGTTAATATAACCTAATACGCCGTACAGAGCCAGAGACCCAGGTTCGATCCTGTCTACGGGTCATGTCTGTACAGAGTTGTACGTTCTCCCTGCGACCCTGTTGGTTTTCCCGGGTGATAATAGACAATAGGTGCAGGGGTAGGCCACTCGGCCCTTCGAGCCAGCACCACTGTTCAATGTGATCATAGCTGATCATCCCCAATCAGTACCCCGTTCCTACCTTTTTCCCCATATCCCCTGACTCCGCTATTTTTAAGAGCCCTATCTAGCTCTCTCTTGAAAGCATCCAGATAACCCGCATCCACCGCCCTCTGAGCCAGAGAATTCCACAGACTCACCACTCTCTGTGAGAAAAAGTGTTTCCTCGTCTCCGTTCTACATGGCTTACTCCTTATTCTTAAAGGGGGCTTCGGTTACTTCCCACACTCCAAAGACGTGCAGGTTTGAAGATTAATTTAGCTTTGGTAAAAATTGTAAATAGTCCCCCAGTGTGTAGGATAATGCTAGTCAGGGATTGCTGGTTGGTGCGGTCTCAGTGAGCGAAGAGCCTGCTTCCTGCGCTGTATCTCTAAACTAAAGGTGCAAGTACCAATATCCTGTGATGGGCACTCAGATATGCTCCATAAGCCTCGAGTCTCTGATCATACCATTCGTATGTTAAATTCACAGGGACCACATCTATTTGTAGTCTAAATGTAAAATGATCAATTCACTGTTAATTGGAAGCCGGAACCTGGATACGAATCTGGGTAAGACGCACAACAGCTGTAAAAAGTTGGACTGCATATGTTGAAGAGAAGAAGTAAATAAATTAACAATTTTATATTTATGGAATGTCACCTCCTTAGGACATTGCAATACTTTGGAGATACAAAAAAACACACACAAAGCACTGGAGTAACGCAACGGGTCAGGCAGCAGCATTTCTGGAGGACTAGGATAGGTGACGTTTTGGTTTGCGACCCTTGGAACATGGACCGCAGCAGCATAGGAACAGGTCCTCCGGCCCACAATATTTATGCCGAACATGACGGCTAGTTAAACTGATCTCACCTGTCCGTACATCAGCCACATCATTTTAAATCTGCACTTCTATGTGCCTATCTGAAAGCCTCTCAAACACCACCTTCATAACTGCCTCCACCACCACTCCTAGCAATATGTTCCAGGTCCCCTCCACTTTCTGGTTTAAAAACCTTTCCCCACAGACCTTCATTCAACTTTCTTCAAACTTGACCTGAAACATCAACTATCCATGCCCTCCAGAGATGTTGCCTGACCCATTAAGTTACTCCAGTACTATTTTTTTTGTAAACCAGCATCTGCAGTTCCTTGTTTCTCCACTCTGGAGATAGTTGCTTCTGTGTTGTAGGAAATACAGCAGCCAATTTAAGCACGCTAAGGTCCAAAAGTTATGACAGTAAATTTATAATATCCAGAAAATCGATTTTAGTTTTTGTTCTTTAGTTTTAAAGATACAGCTCGGAAACAGGCCCTTCGTCCCACCAAGTCCACGCCGGCTAGCAGTCACCGCACACTTACACTATCCTAAACAATTTACAGTTACACCAAGCCAATTAACCTGCAAACCTGTACATCTTTGGATGTGGGGAACCGGAGCACCCGGAGAAGACCCACGCAGGTCACAGGGAGAAACTATGAAAAAAAAATGTTTTCCTATTTCCTAACCAGATATTTTTTCCTAACTGTCACTGTATGTCGTTGTCACTTGCGGGCGGAGCGCCAAGGTAAATTTCTTGTATTTGAATACTTCGCCAATAAACTTGTTTAAGAAGGAACTGCAGACGCTGGAAAATCGAAGGCAGACAAAAATGCTGGAGAAACTCAGCGGGTGAGGCAGCATCTATGGAGCGAAGGAAATAGGCAACGTTTCAGGTCGACCCGAAACGTTGCCTATTTCCTTCGCTCCATAGATACTGCCTCACCCGCTGAGTTTCTCCAGCATTTTTGTCTACCTGGCCAATAAACTTATTCATTCATTCAGGTCACAGGGAGAATGTACAAACTCCGTACAGAGCACCTGCAGTCAGGATTGAACCTGCGTCTCTGGCGCGGTAAGGCAGGCAACTCTACCGCTGCGCCACTGTGCCGCTTTAGACGTTAGTGGTGTGACTGAGGGATAACTGGCCCTGCTGTTGTTGAAAATAGTGACACAGGTTCTTGTTGAGCTACCTGAAGTTGGATGTTGGATGATCAGCCTTGATCACATTGAATGGCGGTGCAGGCTCGAAGGACCAAATGGCCTACTCCTGCACCTATTTTCTATGATTCTATGATTCTATAAAGGGCCTGTCCCGCTTGGCGATTTTTTCAGCGACTGCCGGCGTCCTATCAGGGTCGCCAAAAGATTTTGAACATTTCAAAATCCAGCGGCGACAAAAGGAATGTTGCGACACTTGAAAAAATGGCGTATGTCATACATCATCACGCCGCAAATGTTTCGGTGACCTGATACGTCAGTCGATGAAGTGTTAAAGAAGGAGCTGCAGATGCTGGAGAATCGAGGGTTACACAAAAAGCTGGAGAAACTCAGCGGGTGCAGCAGCATCTAAGGAGCGAAGGAGATAGGCGACGTTTCAGTGTATGTGCCGGCAGTTGCCAAAAACAATCGCCAAGTGGGACAGGCCTTTTGGAGAGCAGACCAGTTGGATAGTCGTGGTCAGCCAACTAACCAAAGGAGCATTTTTGTGAGCAGGCAGGCATCTATCTCTTCCTCAGTGCTCCACTGGAGGGTCAGCCCAGATTTTTGCACTCGGGTTTCTAGTGTAGGGCTTGACCTTCTGAGGTTAGGCTAACACGATGACAAATTGCGACCAGCTACACTTGTCAGCTAACTCATTTCACAAACTATGTGCAGCATACTTCCAGCTAGGCAAATAAAGCACGAACAGCACACAAATTGGCCAACATGCAGTGGAACAAATTCCTCGCTTTACAGGGTATTGTAAAAATGTCTCTGCGTCTATCGGATGTTTCAGCTTTAATCTTGCATATTTGTGTTGTGAAGGGCTGTTGAAAAACTTTTTTTTTTTTTAAATGAAGAAAACACCCCAGAGGGGGGAGAATACAACAACAAAAAGAGAAAACGAGACCCTTATCTCTGAGGGAGGGCTAATGGAGGTGATTGGCTGTGACCGGGTTCAACCAGGTTCCTATTTGTGAGTGAGACTGAAAATAGGTTAATCAGTATTAAGGCCTTCAGAAATTCGAGATAAACACCAATGACCCACAGAATGGGGGGGAAATGTGGAAATCATTCCCAAAGGGGACGATTAAGGTGAACAACAGAGATGGATTTAAGGGAAGGCAGACACAAAAAGCTGGAGCAATTCAGCAGGTCACGGAGAAATGGAATAGGTGATGTTTTTGGTCGAGACAGTCTCAACCTGAAACGTCATCTATTCCTTTTCTCCAGAGATGCTGCCTGACCCGCTGAGTTACTCCAGCTATTTTGTGTCTGTCTTTGGATTAAACCAGCACCTGCTGTTCCTCCCTGGGGTCAAGGGACCCGAAATGTCGCCTATTTCCTTCGCTCCATAGATGCTGCCTCACCCGCTGAGTTTCTCCAGCATTTTTGTCTACCTTCGATAAGAAGAAGTTCCTCCCTACGCAATAAGTATTTAAGGGAAGCCAGATATACACACAAGATAGAAGCAGAAAGATCGGAACGTGGGGGAGGATTATTAGAGGTGTGAATGAATCAGGTAGAAAGAGGTTTATGTGGAACATAAACTATAAACTGTAAATGCAGGGAAAACTTAGCAGGAGGCCCTTGGTGTGAAATATTAACTCTTGAACTCTTTCCTTTCCACATATGCCGCCTGACCTGCTGAGTTTTTCCAGCCATTTCCACTTTTGTAACGGAATCTGCAATATTTCTGATTTTCATTTTCTGTTTCTGAAGTCTAAAATCGTTGATGTGATGGACTTCTTTCGAGGATATCGCGGAAGAAATCTATTTCCATTGCATAAAGAATGAGGACCTCGACCCGAAACTTCACCTGTTCCTTTTCTTCACAGATTGCTGCCTGTTCCACCGAGCTTTTTGTGTCTATCTGTGGTGCAAACCAGCATCTGCATTTCATTCCTACTCATCGAGGGGATCTCTCACCATTTCCCAAGCAGGTTGTGCTTCCATTTCAGTTGAAGCACATTTAAACCAACAGAAGGCCAAGGGACGAGATGAAACCGCTGCCATCATCAGGGATCATTTCTGCTCCATACTTTTTAATCATCATACTCATGCTCTTGCTTTGAAACAATATTGAGCATGCAATTTATAGCTTAGCTACATAATTCTGAGTTATGAGAAAATACCAGAGGTAATTACAGCTGGGGCTGCGCACAGCTTGCACTGTGAATAATGCAACACAAGGAGTAAATTCAGTATACTCTGATGTTTTCAATGGGGGCAGCCACTTTGGTCGGTCTTCCTTCCTTTCCCTACAACCACCGCTATTGCCGATTGTCTGCTATAACCGAGCAAGGTATTATCATTGTATAACTAGTACTGTCCCTGAAACTAAAACCGCAACCTCTTCTGAAGATAATTAAATGTTTTTTTGCTTTTTTTTAATTTGTATTTTTATTAGAAGCAATGTACAGTAGTATAAACCACGGCATATGACAAAATACATTTAATGCACATCTTCTATTTAAAATTTAACAAGACAGAAGTAGAGCAAGAGAGAAAGAGCGAGCAAAAGAGAAAGTGAAAGAAATAGTGATGTGTAAACCCCTAGACTACCAGACAGTGCAGTCCAGGAGTGAATGAATAAAAGCTTATAGAAGAATAAGAAGACAAAAACCAAAAATAATGAAAAAAAAGAAAAAGGGACCGTCACGTGTTGATGTACCTGCTGCATTTCTCACCACTCCCATCACCCGGTTCGTGAGTTGGTTTAATTCGGTATAATATGTGTTGCACCATATTATACTTGTAGTGAATCAATGAAAGGAGACCATATCTTTAAAAATTGCTCTGATTTTCCTGCTAAGACGAGTCTCATATCTTCAAGATGTCGTGTCTCAGACACGCATGTGATCCACATTTTAAGCGTTGGGGTGGATGCATTTTTCCAAAATGTGAGTATAGAAAGATAATTAAATGTGAGGGAACAATTAATACATTTGTCGATGTCGATGGAAGTTTGTTCTAAAAGAGCACGCGTGATTGCGTGCGGGAAAAGGCTGTAAGCTGCACGGGGATATTAACGGACCAGTCAAGTGGAGGAAAAAAATAGCGAATCTAATGCGATACAGAGAAATGTGAAGTGATATATTGAGGAGGGCAAACAAGCCAAAGAAATACATGATCAACTGGTAGATATTAAATGCAAATGGTGATCTTGGAGTGCATATCCACAGATATAGAAACATAGACATAGACAATAGGTGGAGGCCATTCGGCCCTTCGAGCCAGCACCGCCATTCATTGTGATCGTGGCTGATCGTCCCCTATCAATAACCCGAGGCCATCAATAATGCCAAAGGACAGAAAGATAATGTGATTAAAGGGCCTGTCCCACTTTCACGACCTAATTCACGACCTCTGCCGAGTTTGCCCTTGACTCATACTCGCAGCATGGTCGTCATGAGGTCGTAGGCAGGTCGTAGCAGGCCGTGATGCTAGTCGTAGGTACTCGTGGCATCAAGTAGGTCGGGGTGTTTTTTCTAGCCTGATGAAAACTGCCCACGAGTAAAAATGGTTGTGAATTAGATCGTGAAAGTGGGACAGGCCCTTAAGAAGGCATCCAGGATACAGTAAATCCACCTTATAACGGACCATGCTGAGGAGGGGAAGAGGATGGTGCCTGTATTTGCAGATTGCCTGCTTCTTCGTCTTATGGAGTCCACACACAAGATTAGAAGTTGTTCAGCCAGAGCTGAACACACTTCTCGTCATCTGCATACAATGGTGTCTGTCTAAAAGGGCCTGTCCCACTTGGGCGACCTAATCCGCGAGTTCTCGCGAGTTTGCCCTCGACTCGTACTCACAGCAGGGTCGACGCGAGGTCCTAGGAGGTCTTCGTAACTCTCCTTCATGCTCGAGAGTGGTCCCCGCGTACTCGAGGCCTCAGCTAGGTCGCGGCGTTTTTATCAATATGTTAAAAAATGCCCACGCGTAACACAAGGTCGCCATGGGAAAAATCAAGACTTTTTTTACTCGCAGGTTTAGTCGTAGAAGGTCGGCATGAGACTTTACCCAGAGTTCGGGAATAGGTTTAAGACAGTGGTTCTTAACCTGGGGGTCAGGACCCTGAGCGGCGGTGTTGGGCGAATTGATCGCCAAGCCTGCGCTTGGTCTCACTAATATAACAAGGTATGAACTTTGCACCAAGGGTGGGGGCAGAATTTGTAACGAGACACAATTTTTCAAACATCAGCCTCAATCTTTTCACACATTTCTTGCCAACACTAATGGGCCGATGATCATCAAACATTCAGTGCTGACCAGTCCACCAAAACCTTAGAGGAAATGGCATTTAATGTTTGTTTTTCTGAGGCTCCGGGAATACATGTGAATATTTAGAGGTCAAAATCTTTGCAAAGGATCAGTTCAAGGCAATGCTACTTATCAAATTGGAATCAAGTGTGGTGATTGCAATGCGGTTGACTGTGAACACAGAGTGGCCCCTTACTGTAAATTGAAAATGCTTCATGTCTAAATTAACTCAAAACCACAAATTGTAGTCACATTTTTGGCCCATTTTCTCCAGAATTTGTTTCTCATTACGTTCCACTAAAGAAACCTAATCTATGCAGCAAGTGACTTGATTTTTGGTTTAAACCAGCATCTGCAGTTCCTTCCGACACACTTTGCAAAATCTCCTCAAAGTATGCCTACTTTGAGGAAGTTCTCTTCTCTCCGACGAGAGTCCTGCAACATCTCTCTCTCTTTAATAACCGTCTCTATCTCTCGTTTCCCTTTCTCCTGACTCTCAGTCTGAAGAAGAATCTCGTCCTGAAACGTCACCTATTCCTTTTCTCCAGAGATGTTGCCTGATCTCCTGAGTTACCCCAGCTTTTTAAGTAAAAAGTAAAGTAAATTATCCTTTATTGTCATTCAGACCTTTTGGTCTGAACGAAATTTCGTTGCCTTGTAGTCATACATTTAATAAAATAACAAAACACACAATAAACACAAATTTAACATCCACCACAGTGTGTTCACCAGGCACCTCCTCACTGTGATGGAAGGCAAAAGTCTTAAAGTCCATGTCTCTTCCCTCCATGTTCTCCCGCTGCACTGAGGCGATCCAGGCCTCCGATGTTGTGACCCCAACGGGTGATGGTAAGTAAGCCCTGCGGCTCAAACCGTGCTCCGCGAACGGGCGGGTTCAAACTCCGCGGCCCGGGTTGGTCGAAGCTGCCGCCCTCCAGTCCAGCGGACGAAGCTGTTGCCGCGGGAGCTCCGGAAAAACAGGCCACCAACCAGTGTCTACGTTTTGTGTCTATCTTTGATTCTAAAGGGCCTGTCCCACTTGGCCGTCATTTGCACGTCACGCAGATGCCTATGCCATCATGCACCA
Source organism: Okamejei kenojei (assembly GCA_035221665.1). Taxonomy (NCBI): domain Eukaryota; kingdom Metazoa; phylum Chordata; class Chondrichthyes; order Rajiformes; family Rajidae; genus Okamejei; species Okamejei kenojei. The sequence goes on from CM069173.1 coordinate 4,195,289, forward strand.
TGCGCGCGGAGTGCACACCATGCACGTATCACCTACGTGTCACGACACACCTGTCGTGCATCGTGACAGGTAAATGATGGCGCGTAAATTACGCGCAAATGCCGACCAAGTGGGACAGGCCCTTTACTGTCGCTTTCTCCAAGTAACATACTGAAACCTGTCCACCAGCCTGTTTGTAATGCCTGGTGTGAGCTTCCTCCACGCATTGCAAAGTAAACAGATGGACTCCCAGTACTAAAATAAACAGTTCGTGTTTGCCCGCCTTTTTATTGTAAACACCCAAAACTAAATGAGTTAAGAGTCAGCAGAATAAAAAAACCTTATATAAATATCATCTTGTTCTTTTGTAACTGGGTTGCGTATGTGTTGGGATTCCAAAATCCAGTCTGCATTAATAACATTTGCTTCTGTTTGTCACAGTGTGTGCCTCATGGGAGACTTAGATTCAGCATCACAATAATGATTGCTAACGGATTTGTTGGTTGGGTAGTGGAAGCTTTGTTCTATATTTCCTTACAACATGGAAGACCATTCGGACTATCTAGTCTAAGTGTTCCCAACCTGGGGTCAATTTACCCCCAGGGGGTCAATTATGCCCACCCAGGGGGTACATTTGTTGATTCTGGATTTGTACATATCCAGGAAACATTCAAAACATATAAGATTATTGCGGGATTGGACACGCTAGAGGCAGGAAACATGTTCCCGATGTTGGGGGAGTCCAGAACCAGGGGCCACACAGTTTAAGAATAAGGGATAAGCCATTTAGAACGGAGACGAGGAAACACTTTTTCTCACAGACGTCTGTGGAATTCTCTGCCTCAGAGGGCAGTGGAGGCCGGTTCTCTGGATGCTTTCAAGAGAGAGCTAGATAGGGCTTTTAAAGATGGCGGAGTCAGGAGATGTGGGGAGAAGGCAGGAACGGGGTACTGACTGGGGATGATCAGCGTGATCACGTTGAATGGCGCTGCTGGCTCGAAGGGCCGAATGGCCTTACTCCTGCACCTATTGTCTATTGTCTATTCTCATTGACTCACTGTGTTTGGTTCTGGTATACCGGTATCTGTTCATCATTACAGCAGTCTGAAGAAGGGTTTCAGCCCGAAATGTTGCCTATCTCCTGCGCTCCATCGATGCTGCTGCACCCGCTGAGTTTCTCCAGCATTTTGTGTACCCTCTGCTCATCATTAATTGTTCATAAATCAGTGCAATAACATTGTTATGTGCTATTAAAGTTGCCAGGGGTAAACCAGACGAAAAAGGTTGGGAACCCCTGATCTAGTCCATGCTGGCTCACAGGACAATTCCAACCCCCAACTAATTTTACCAAACGTTTTAATCAATTCCAACATCAACCTACATTCGGGGCAATTTACAGTGGTTAATTAACACCAATCGTCCGAAGAAGGGTCCCGACCCAAATTGTCGCCTGTCCAATCCCTCCCACATGCTGCCTGACCCACTGAATGTTCTGATTGATTGATTGAAAGATACAGCAGGGAAACAGGCCCAACAGCCCACCGAGTCCACACCCACTATTGATCATCTCTTCACACTAGATCAGTGGGTCTTAATCTGTTTGGCCCCACGACCCCATCAGACATTCTTGGTCAGTACCGTGACCCCCGCATCAAAAATTGAAAATTTAAAAAAACAGCTCGATTTATTAAAACATATCTGCCAATATCCAGTCAATGGGATGGCTGAAATGGCCTCGCCGCCATTAGGTGATCAATGCTCGACCTCGCCATGACCCCTGGAAACCCCCCAAACGACCCCCCCATTGGGGTCACGACCCTCAGGTTAAGAACCGCTGCACTAGATCTATCTTATCCCACTTTCTCAACCATTTCCCTCCCACTCCCTACACACCTCGGGCAATTAACCGACAAACACGCACGCGTCTTTGGGATGTCGGGGGAAACCAGAGCATCTGGAGGAAGCCCCTACAGACAGCACCCGAGGTCAGGATCGAACCTGGGTACTTAGAGCTGTGGGGTGACAATACTGAGTTTAACTGGAAGGACGAGCCAGTCAAAACCAGGGGATATGGCAATAGACAATAGACAATAGGTGCAGGAGTAGGCCATTCGGCCCTTCGAGCCAGCACCGTAATTCAATGTGATCATGGCTGATCATCCACAATCAGTACCCCGTTCCTGCCTTCTCCCCATATCCCCTGACTCCGCTATTTTTAAGAGCCCTATCAAGCTCTCTATTGAAAGGATCCAGAGAACCTGCCTCCACTGCCCTCTAAGACAGATAATTCCACAGACACCACTCTCTGTGAGAAAAAGTGTTTCCTCGTCCCCGTTCTAAATGGCTTACCCCTTATTCTTAAACTGTGGCCCCTGGTTCTGGACTCCCCCAACATCGGGAACATGTTTCCTGCCTCTAGCATGTCCAAACCCTTAACAATCTTGTATGTTTCAATGAGATGCCCTCTCATCCTTCTAAACTCCAGAGTGTACAAGCCCAGCCGCTCCATTCTCTCAGCATATGACAGTCTCACCATCCCGGGAATTAACCTTGTAAACCTATGGTGCACTCTCTCAATAGCAAGAATGTCCTTGCTCAAATTACGGGACCAAAACTGCACGCACTACTCCGGGTGTGCCAAAACGGTACACAATACTCCAGGTGGCAAGATGGGAAAATAAGAGATACTCGTGCATGCGGCGATGACGTAATTATAATTTCAATGTTATAAATTAGTCATTTTATTTTGTATAATGGGTCTCAAGCAACCTGAATTTTTCAAATGGATTTAATCTACTGATCTGACTATATTTTATTCTTATTCACACCGTGCTGAAACAAACTTTTCAGTCTTCCTGACCATTTCGGCATGAGAAAGAAAAAAATAATCCTCCTGTACTTTCGGCACCAAAGAATTGGGTTGAACAATTCTCTCGTTCTTTTGGAAAGGATTTGCACGGGGTATATCGGATGTGAAAGGTTCATGAAAAGGCAAGTTGTTTAAGTAAGCTTCTGTGGCAAGTGCTTCACCACATGCTAACAATGTCAGGATTTAAGAGGCATCATCTTTATTTGTTGGCCTGAATGCACAAAGCATATATATATATATATATAGCCACATTTGTTTGACATTGTAACTGTGAGGGTGTGCGCGCAGGGAGCCTCTAAAGGCGTTAATGATTTCGGAAACTGTCCATCGAATAGATTGCTCCCACACTCTGCTGGGTCCTAGTTGGCCACAGGGTTCACGCTTTCAAAAAAATCTTGTCACTACTTTGCAGATTTGAGAGATCATCTGTTTCGTTAACGCCCTTTGGGGATTTGTTTTCTGTTCATTTCACTTTTGTCAGGGAGTATTGCTGAGGTCACTGGGAGGATTGGCCAAGGGGGAGGCACTGAACCCAATAATGCCTGCAGAATTAATTAACTTTCAAAGCTTTCATAGCTGGTCGCCTTCTCCTAATGAGCGCTTGTGACATGTTTATGGTATTGTCCATTTCCCATTTTCTCTCCACGCCCGCCCCCAACAACCCAAACTCCTACATTGAGCAATTTGTCCTAGATACCTGCTGGGTGCGCTTGCATGGTGGAAAGAGAGCCCAAAGTACACAAGAGGCCACTTGGCCTTTATCAGATTCAGCATGGTATCTGCACCTAAACGGTCCGTACACAGGCAGACGTGGGCACCGATTGTCAAGCACAAAGAAGGCATCAGCAAGAAAAAAGTCCTCTCACTGGCGAAGAGTCTCACAGCGTGGAAACAGGCCCTTCAGTTTCATGTTACATGTACCTGTCTAAATGTTTCTTAAATGTACCTACCTCTACTACCTCCTCTGGCAGCGCGTTCCATACACCCTTCACCCTTTGCGTGAAAACACCAGGATTTCTATTAAATCTTTCCCCCGTCACTTCAAACCTGCTTCTCGATTCCCCTACTCTGGACAAGAGACTCTGTGCATCTAGCCCATCTATTCCACTCATGATTGTGTACACCTCTACAAGATCACCCCAATCCTTCTGCGCTCCAAGAGCATCCTAGGCGGCCAACCTCTCCGTATAGCTCAGGCCGTCAAGTCCTGGCAACATCCTCGTAAAGCTTCTCTACACCCTACCAGCTTAACAACATCTTTCCCACAGCACGGTCGCCGAAACTGGACACATGTTGACAGGGCTTGTTTCCACCTGCCCCATCCCGACACTCAACAGGTTTCCAATACCTTCCGGGAGAGAATTGAGGAAGAATATTTAAATTGGTGTTTAATTTGTCAGTGGCTCCAGCTTTCAGGCTACATGTGGATTCACTAGACTTCATAGCAAACTTTTCCAAGAGCAGGGGACTTCCCTTTGACTACCCTGGTCTATGCTATATAGACACGCTGAACTGTTCTGTATCTTTGCTTACTATATTCTGTTGTGCTGCAGCAAGCAAGAATTTCATTGTCCTAGTTGGTACACATGACAATAAACTCTCTTGACTTGACTTGAGGTTGCGAATGGTATGTTGGCTTTCATAGCAAAAGGATTTGAGTATAGGAGCAGGGAGGTTCTACTTCAGTTGTACAGGGTCTTGGTGAGACCACACCTGGAGTATTGGGTACAGTTTTGGTCTCCAAATCTGAGGAAGGACATTATTGCCATAGAGGGAGTGCAGAGAAGGTTCACCAAACTGATTCCTGGGATGTCAGGACTGTCTTATGAAGAAAGACTGGATAGACTCGGTTTATACTCTCTAGAATTTAGGAGATTGAGAGGGGATCTTATAGAAACTTACAAAATTCTTAAGGGGTTGCACAGGCTAGATGCAGGAAGATTGTTCCCGATGTTGGGGAAGTCCAGGACAAGGGGTCACAGCTTAAGGATAAGGGGAAATCCTTTAAGACTGAGATGAGAAAGACTTTTTTCACACAGAGAGTTGTGAGTCTCTGGAACTCTCTGCCACAGAGGGTAGTTGAGGCCAGTTCATTGGCTATATTTAAGTGGGAGTTAGATGTGGCCCTTGTGGCTAAAGGGATCAGGGGGTATGGAGAGAAGGCAGCTACAGGATACTGAGTTGGATGATCAGCCATGATCATATTGAATAGCGGTGCAGGCTCGAAGGGCCGAATGGCCTACTCCAGCACCTAATTTCTATGTTTCTATGTTTACAAGGTTAATTCCCGGGATGGCGGGACTGTCATATGCTGAGAGAATGGAGCAGCTGGGCTTGTACACTCTGGAGTTTAGGATGAGTGGGAATCTCTTTGAAACATATAAGATTGTTAAGGGCTTGGACATGCTAGAGGCATAAAACATCTTCCCGATGTTGGGGGAGTCCTGAACCAGGGGGCACAGTTTAAGAATAAGGAGTAAGCCATTTAGAATGTAGATGAAGAAACACTTTTTCTCACAGAGAGTGGTGAGTCTGTGGAATTCTCTGCCTCAGAGGCCGGTTCTCTGGATGCTTTCAAGAGAGAGCTAGACAGGGCTCTTAAAAATAGCGGAGTCAGGGGATATGGGGAGAAGGCAGGAACGGGGTACTGATTGGGGATGATCAGCCATGATCACATTGAATGGCGGCGCTGGCTCGAAGGGCCGAATGGCCTACTGCACCTATTGTCTATTGTCTATTGACTTGATTAATAATTGTTCTTTAACCAACACCTAATGGACAGATACCTGTCAGCTCTTGCCAGCCATTAATGATGGCACTATTTTTTCTAAAGATACAGCATTGAAACAGGCCCTTCTGCCCGCCAAGTACACACCGACCGTCGATCAACCTTTCACACAAGTTCTATGTTATCACATTTTCACATCCACTCCCTACATACAATACCTTCTGGGAGAGAAGGCAATTTGCAGAGGTCCAATTAACCCACCAACCCGCACGTCTTTGGAATGCGGGTGGAAACCGGAGCACACAAGGAAACCCTTGCGGTCGCGGGGAGAACGTGCAAACTCCACACAAACCGTGCCTGAGGTCAGTATGGACCAAAGTCTCAGGCGCTGTGAGGCAGTGGCTCAATATTGCTTTCATTCCATCAGTGACTACAGTTTAAAAGCACTCCGGTGAGTACCTGGGGGTTTCCTAGAGTACGCAATTGTATCTTGTCATGTGGCGCCATGCTTTCAAATTGCTCAAAAATGATTTTGAACAGACTGACTTAGTCCATGGCACACCCGCCATCCCGCAGCCAGAGAAACAGGTCTCTTTGATGAAGGGTCTCCATCCGAAACGTCATCCATTCCTTGTCTCCAGAGATGCTGCCTGACCCGCTAACCAGGAATTAGCACTAAAGTGGGCAAGTCAATGGTGCTCTCAAGGCGCACACTAATCACAGATGCTGTCACGTGGTCTCTCACTGTCATAGAAGTCACTAGATGGATATGGGAGCACATCAATGATCACTTAGCATATATAGTATCGACTGGACGGATACAGGCCATTCAGCCAACTTCTCCAAGCTGATATTTATGCTTCACACAGTCCATCACTGTACCATACTATTCCTTTCTCCCTGGTCCATGCATTCGGATTCACCAAAAAATACATTCAAACAGATCCCCACAAAACATTCCCTGTGGGAAGGGCCACTCCACATTTGCAAACGCTTTTCTCAGGTGCACGGGTGGCCACGTTTACGTGAACTTAGTTTGCCAGAAGCAAGTCGAAGCAATGTTACCCTGGTCCCAGGTAAACCTCAGTTGGCCAATGTCACCTCGCTCCCAGGTAAAGTTCTGCACTTTGGCTGTGGTGTGGCCATAAGCTCAGAAGGTGCTCATCCCCCAAAGGGTTAAGCGAGACCCACCTAAACCACCGCAAGACACCAAAATCGTATTTACTTTTCAACAAGAATTCTATCTCGTTAAGTGATCTGATGCAAGACGCCAGGGTTGGAAGCTCTGAAAACGTGCTGTTGTTGCTTCAGGGCCACATGTCAACACACAGATGTACCTCATTTCATTCTCATAAAACTGGAGAATGCAGTCCTGGGTTTGTTTTCTTTCCTTAATCGAATGCTGACAAATGAAAAAGTTTGTGGGTGCCTCTGTCCTTTGAACTGAGCTTTTCTGATTCGCTTTGTGACAAGGGAGTGCAGCCACTATCTGCTGCTGCCGATCAGAAGCCCTCAGTGCAGCAGCGGGACGGGAACAATGATCCCCCATCACCAGGCTGAATATCCTAAATGACCAATTCAAAGAAACCTCTGATAAGATTTCATAACATGCCCAGCCTGCTCTGACAGATTATCTCCTGCCCATTCTGTGCAGACTGTGAGGCCACAGCAAGTGTGTGTTTAAAAAGATTCCACTTTTGTTTAATCACCATCCCTAACTCAGGTTTCTATGGACTTTTTTTTGTTGTTGAAAATTGGCTCCCTTTTTTACTCAGGAGACGACATTGGGGTCGCCGGCAATGGCTGAAGACTGAGTAAGAGGCTACAGTTTGGCTGGGGTCTCGAAGGGGGAAGAAAGTGTACTATCAGACACCTTGAGTCTGAACTCCTAAGAGTACTCGGGATCATTATTGTCCTTCGTCCAAACAGTTTAAGAATAAGCAGTAAGCCATTTAGAACGGAGACGAGGAAACACTTTTTCTCACAGAGAGTGGCGAGTCTGCGGAATTCTCTGCCTCTGAAGGCGGTGGAGGCCGGTTCTCTGGATGCTTTCAAGAGAGAGCTAGATGGGGCTCTTAAAAATAGCGGGGTCAGGGGATATACGGAGAACGGGGTACTGATTGGGGATGATCAGCTATGATCACATTGAATGGCGGTGCTAGCTCGAAGGGCCGAATGGCCTACTCCTGTACCTATTGCCCATTGTCTATTGGATCTGGTTCCAGCCAAGGTATTTCAGAGTAGAAATAAGTGACTAATAACAATAGGAACTGCAGATGCTGGTTTACAATGAAAAGGACACAAAGTGCAGGAGTAACTCAGTGGGAGTTACTCAGGCAACATCCCAGAACCTATTCACATTTTCCAGAGATGCTGCCTGACCTACTGAGTTACTCCAGTACTTTGGCCTCTTATTAGGTTTGGTTTAGTCTTGTGTATTGTCACGTGCACCAAGGTACAGTGAAAAACATGTTTTGACAGCGATTTCCATGCCTGCCCAGATGTACCGAAGGCCATTAAGACTCCTTCATTCCCTCCATCCTCATCTCCAACATAAAGACGTTAGCACCATAATCTAAACTGAGATTCCAGTCCTCACACTCGCGGCAATGTCAATCGTCAAAGGTCCGGTTATGAGATTAAGTCTGTTCAGTCAGGCAAATGTGAAACATCTCATGACAGGATTTCAAAGCGGAGCAGAGACAAAGGTTAGCCCTCAACCAACATTTCAGAAGAGATCAAAATGTAAAGTGCTGGAGAAACTCAGCGGGTCAGGCAGCATCTATATCGGCGATGTTTCAGGTCAGGATCTTTCTTCAGACTGGGTCTGAATTCAGATGACCAGGTTATTACTAATGACTAAACTCCAATTGGCTGTCACATTTCTTACATGACAAGAGACGCTGCCCTCCAGAACTGGTTGTAATGTGCTTTGAGGAACCCTGAAAGATATGTAGAAATGCTTTACATAGGTACAAGTCTTTTTCATTTTTTTCATGAAAGATGTCTTTCGAGACTTTGATATGTACCTCAGAGGCGGTAGTTGAGGCAGGTACTATAACAGCATTTGAAAGACACTTGGACAGATACATGGATAAAATAGAGAGATCTGGGCCAAACGCGGGCAAATGCGACTAGAGGGGCATGTTGGACCTAAAGGCCTGTTTCCATGCTGTATGACACAATGTTCCTTCCTTTAATCACTTCAACCACAGGACATACATTTAAGGTGAAGGGGGAAAGATTTGGTAGGAACCTGAGGGGTAACTTTTTCACACAAAGGGCGGTAGGTGCATGGAACGAGCAGCCGGAGGAGGTAGTTGAGGCAGGAATGTTCCAGAATCAATTAGACAGGTACGTGGATAGGACAGGTTTAGAGGTACATATGGGCCAAATGCAGACAGGTGGGACTAGTGTAGGTTGAACATGTTGGTCGCTGTGGGCAAGTTGGGCTGAAGGGCCTGTTTCCACACTGATTGACTCCATGACTCTAAACACGAACGTACGCAGTAGGTTCTCTTTTGATGATGGGTCTTTGACCTTAAGTGTTAATTCAGCTCTTCTCGCCTCAGATGCTTCCTGACCTACTGAGTGTTTCCCGCATATCACATTTTTGAGTTTAGTTTGCTGGCGTCTGCAGCTTTTTTTAATCTATTTTGCAGACAACAGCAAATCACATCGGAAATGGCAAACGACAGGGGAGACAGCAAAGCAGAAGAGGACACTTAAAGGAATGCATAGAGAGCAGATATGTTCAGTTCAAAATGTGAACGAGTACAACTTGTGAACAAGAAAGCTAAAGGAAGAAGCATATGGGGGGGAGTGGAGGAACAGGAATCCAAAAGTGCAGAGGCATTAATTATTGTTAACTGTATTTAGAAACAGTTACCATAAAAACATATACAGAAGACACATTTTTTGTGTACTCGTATACTGGATTCTACTGTTATTTCCCCCAATAGATTCTACCATTTCCCCAAATTCGGGCAGAATTTTCGCCATCCAACTATTTATTCTGTTCCATTTTTAATCTACCACAAATCAGCTTCCATTATTTTTCCAGGCAGTACATACAAATAACTTGCTGTTCAAGAGCACTGTCCTTATCCCCCCCCCCCCCAACTCTGATTCATTTGACTGTCACCTTAGCTCTGAGTCCACTGGTTGCCAAGTGTTCTGCAGACAAAATAGGAGTTTCTCCTAATTTATTAAACCCCATAATTTCTCTTTTTAATCTCTGCCTTTACAAAAAAGAGCAAACCCAGCTTCTAATTAACTAATTAGCCTGCTGACCGGTTGCATCGTGGCTTGGTTCGGCAACCTGAGCGCCCAGGAGCGGAAAAGGCTGCAAAAAGTTGTAAACCCTGCCCAGTCCATCATCGGCTCTGACCTCCCTACCATCGAGGGGATCTATCGCAGTCGCTGCCTCAAAAAGGCTGGCAACATCATCAAGGACCCGCACCATCCTGGCCACACACTCATCTCCCTGCTGCCATCAGGTAGAAGGTACAGGAGCCTGAAATCTGCAACATTTAGGATCAGGAACAGATTCTTCCCCACAGCCATCAGACTAGTAAACACAACTTCTGACAAACTCTGAACTATACAGCCTATTGCACTATATCTGTTATTTATGTGTGTCTATGTATATTCCATGGTATATAGACACACTGAACTGTTCTGTATTTATGCTTACAATATTCTGTTGTGCTGCAGCCAGAAAGAATTTCATTATCCTATCTGGGACACATGACAATAAACTCTCTTGACTTGACTTGACTTGACTAGACTACACTCCCTATCCCTGTCAAAGTTCCAGTAAATCTCATCTGCTCTCTCCAAGGTCTTGGCCAGCACCAAGAATAGACACAGTCTCTGTATCTGCCCAATTACACCTGACATCAGTCTCTTTGCATTGGAAATTCTTGATGACGGATTTTGCAAACATTGTCCTTGCCTCCTCTACAGCAAACCCAAAACACTGTGATTTTACCCTTCACTCCATGGTCCCACCAACCTTGGACACCGCACTCTTCCTTTTCCAGCCAGCTTTATGTGGCCATGAAACTCATACTACCAGCGTCTGCAGTTCCTTCTTACACAACTCACACTGTATTTTTTTGTGGACACAACAGGAACTGCAGATGCTGCAGGACCAGCGAGTTCCTCCAGCATTTTGCTGTACATCTTTGCCTTAGTTTCAATAACTTCTTCTCAGCACAATTAAGAAATAGCAATAGGAATTGTCCAAACAATCTTAGCCTGCTGATTATTGCTGATTTCCCACAACTCCATTCTTCTGTTCCATCTTCATTTCTCCAGGTAGAGTCATAAAGCGTGGAAACAGCCCAACTTGCCCACACCGACCAACATGTGCCATCTACACTTGTCCCACTTGCCTGTCTTTGGCCCATAACCCTCCAAATCTATCCTATCCATGTACCTGTTTAATTGCTTCTTACATGTTGTGATAGTCCCTGCCTCAAGTACCTCCTCCATCAGCTCGTTCCACATCTAACACCCTTTGCATGAAGAGGTAAAGGGGCTGTCCCGCTTGGGTGACCTAATCCGTGAGTTCTGGCGAGTTTGCCCTCGACTCATACTCGCAGCACGGTCGACACGAGGTCCTAGGAGGTCTTTGTAACTCTCCTTCATGCTCGGGAGTGGTCTCCGTGTACTCGAGGGCTCAGCTGGGTCGCGGCGTATTTTTCAACATGTTAAAAAATGCCAGCGAGTAAAAAAAGGTCGCATGGAAAAAATCCATACTTTTTTTACTCGTAGGTTTAGTCGTAGTAGGTAATCGAGGGTATGTTAGGTTGTCTTCATCATAGTCGAAGAGAGGTCGACGGAGGTCGAAGGAGGTCGTCTTCACGCTCCACTATTCGGTGTCCAATTTTCCCAAAGTTAGTCGTAGCTAGTCGAAGCTGGTCTTCAACCTAGTCGAAGGATGTCTTCATCATGTCATTTTTTCAAACTCTTCTAAACTCGCCAATTAGGTCACCCAAGTTGGACAGCCCCTTTATCCCTCAGATTCCTGTAAAATCTTTCCCCCCTTGACCTTAAATCTATGCCCTCTGGATCTCCTTACAATCTAAACACAAAATGCACTTCTTTGGATAACGATACCCCAAAGCTGTACCAGGCAGTACAGATATGCAAGCTCCTTCCCATGCTGGAGCACAGTCCATTTCAGTTCACTTCCACTGATCCCGATATCAATTATTTCCTAATTGTCCATTTTTCTTCCCATTGCAATACTCAGGAAATCAAATCCCATCCTGCTGCCTAATGTCACTCAGTGACAGCCTGATATAGGGAAAGGTTTTTTTTTTAATCTCTTCGGTGTAAAATGTCACATTCTGCAGAATATTTTCTGTTTAGACAGAATGATGATTGATGAAACGATTTGCAATACAAAGATCTGCAAATTGGTCATTTTTATCTGGAGTTTATAGTAGACCTGTTCCAAGCATAACATTCCTCGGCAAGCCAGTTATGCGATTATCAGGACGGAACTGTTATTATACAGTAAGTAAACACAACGAACTTTACATTTTACAGCTCACTATTAGCCAACTAACTAAAAGATGCAATTTGCAGGAAAAAACTGGGTTCATTTGGTATGAAATACAAGTCATCTGTTTTAAAACAGATTTTGATGGTCTAACGTGTAGGAAGGAACTGCAGATGCTGGTTAAAACCGAAAATAGACATAAAAAACTGGAGTAACTCAGCAGGTCAGGCAGCATCTCTGGAGAGAAGGAAGGGGTGTTGTTTCGGGTAAGGGTCTGAAGAAGGGTCTCCGAGCTCTTAGCACATTGGCCTCAATCAGTCAGAGCATTGAGTATAGAAGACAGCTGTAAAATGCTGGAGTAATTCAGCGGGACAGGCCGCATCTCCGGAGAGAAGGAATGGGTCGAGACCCTTTTTCAGACTTCTTCAGTCTGAAGCAGGGTCTCAACCTGAAACGTCACCCATTCCTTCTCTCCGGAGACGCTGCCTGTCCCGCTGAGTTACTCCAGCTTTTTGTGTCAATCTTTGATGGTCTAACCATGTGTACAGCTATGGTAAATGGAAAAGGTGCCAGTCTTTTCTTCAGCCATAAGTGCTCAGAAGTGCTACAGATCTCTGCTCACAATAGACCAGAAGAAACTGCAGGGAGCCAGGGGCAGGTACAATTACAATCTTTAGAAAACATCTGGATAGGTATGTGATAGAGAAGGTTTAAGAGGGATATGGGTCAAATGCGGGCAAACTGTGCTAGTTCAGAGAGACATCTTGGTTGGCACAGATGAATTTGGTCGACGTGGCTGTTTCCATCCTGCATAACTCCACGACTCTCTGTATATTTTAAAAAAAGGGATAGAGACAAAATGGTCTTTAAATTTATGAAGGCCTTCTGCAGGGTAGACGGTGTGTGGGGGTGAGATTAAAACCTGGATGTCTTAAATACAAAATAGTCCCAATAAATTCAGTGAGGACATGAAGAGAATTGTTTTATATTCAGAGAGCAGTTAGAATGGAGACTTCACTCCCGCAGGGGAGTCATTAAGATAAATATAGTAGATGATTTTAAAGGAAAGCTTGCTTTATGATGCAGCTCTATAAGACTTTGGTTAGGCCGCATTTGGATTATATACTGCATGCAGTTCTGCCTGATCCATTACAGGAATAAGGATTTGGAGGATTTGGAGAGGGTGCAGATGAGGTTTGCCAGAATGCTGCTTGGCTTCAGCTACAAGGAAAGGTAGGACAGTCTTGGTTTATTCCCGCTGAAATGTTCGAGGTTTGAGGGGAGACTTAACAGGAGCATATACAATTATGAGAGGTAGAGAGTCAAAAGCTTTTGTTCCCCAGGGTAGAGATGTCGAACATTGGACGACATATCTATGTTGAGAGGAGCAAAGTTTAATGGAGACTAGACCAAGGGGGACCTGCTGGGTCCCGTCCCCTTAAGGCGTGATTGCGGGGGGGGGGGGGGGGGGGGGGACTGTGGTGTCACACATTAACCACCCCTCACACACACAGGGGGGGGGGAGGGGGGGAAGAGGGGGGGTATGGGGCAAATTTTATTACACAGAGAGTGGTGGGGGCTTGGAATGATAGTGTTGTTTAGGAGCCTTTCAGTGCGAGGAATAGAGGAATATTGAAACATAGAAAATAGGTGGAGTAGGCCATTCGGCCCTTCGAGCCTGCACCACCATTCAACATGATCATGGCTGATCATCCAACTCAGTATCATGTACCTGCCTTCTCTCCATACCCCCTGATCCCTTTAGCCACAAGGGCCACATCTAACTCCCTCTTAAATATAGCCAATGAACTGGCCTCAACTACCTTCTGTGGCGGAGAATTCCACAGATTTACCACTCTGTGAAAAATGATTTTCTCATCTCGGTCCTAAAAGACTTCCCCCTTATCCTTAAACTGTGACCATTGGTCTGAATATGGATCATGTGCGCAGGCAGATGCGATCAGTTTAACTTGGCATCAGGTTTGCCGCAAACATTGTGGGCCGAAGGACCCCTTCCCGTGCTGCAGTGTCCTACGGTAAATGCCCGATGGATGGGATATAAAGTTATGCTGAGGGTGTAAAAGGAGGCTCTTGAGTGCCTGGAACAGTGAGCTGATGAAATATCTCGGATAGTTTCAGAATCCTGAACTAAATCTGAAATGGCAAATGGGAGATGGTATGGGTGTTCCGTTTGCGGACAAATTCTGCGTAATTCTTTGCAGAATTCGCCGGTGAGATGAGGAAGAAGGAAATACAAAGTCACAAAGGGTTCCTAATGAAAGTGCAGATGCAAACACTGAGTTAGATAGTTTCCCTCGACTGTGAGTTTAGCAACCCTTACTGCTCAGAGGCTCCTGTGTACAAGAGATATCAGGGGTCATTATTAATATTAATTATTAATTTGCAAAGGAATGCTCCAGGATAAAGTCATTGTGGAGCCACCTGCTGGAGTGGCACCTTAAACACAAATACCTGGCTGCAGCAATGTCCCATTTGCCATTTCAGATTTAGTTCAGGATTCTGAAACTATCCGAGATATTTCGTCCGCTCACTGTTCCAGGCTACGTGAAGAGGCCTTGCTTCAAATGATCCCTCTACCAGCATTGAGGTTACCGTCGGTGATGTTTTAATGGGAAGTGGCAATCTTGAAAAAAGGCTGTACAACCCATGAATCAAAGTACGTGTGAATCGGAGGGCAAATGTCTTTTGGCTGAGATGATTGACTCCCAACCATTTCCATTTGTGTTAGAGAGAGCTAGATAGGGCTCTTAAAGATAGCGGAGTCGGAGGATATGGGGAGAAGGCAGGAACGGGGTACTGATTGGGGATGATCAGCCATGATCACATTGAATGGCGGTGCTGGCTCGAAGGGCCGAATGGCCTCCTCCTGCACCTATTGTCTATTGTAAATGATTCCACCCAGCAGGTTTTCCCCGATTCCTATTGGGCCAGTGCTCCTTGAAGCCACACCAGATGCTGGCTGCCTTGATATAAAAGGTAGATACTCTTACTTCACATCTGCTCAGCTTCACAAAGTTCAGCTCTTTTGTCAATGTTAGGACCAAGGCTGCAATGACATCACGAGCTAAGTGACTTGAACAGAACCCAAACTAAGGTTCTCTGAGCAATTCTATTTGTTAGCAGGTAGACAAAAGTGCTGGAGAAACTCAGCGGGTGCAGCGGCATCTACGGAGCGAAGGAGATAGGCAACGTTTTGGGCCGAAACACTTCTTCAGACTGAAGAAAGGTTTCGGCCTGAAACGTCGCCTATTTCCTTCGCTCCATAGATGCTGCTGCACCCGCTGAGCTTCTCCAGCACTTTTGTCTACCTTCGATTTTCCAGCATCTGCAGTTCCTTCTTAAACACATCTATTTGTTAGCATTATTGATCATCCCTTCTAATATTTTTGCTGATGATTTAGAATTGGACTATTGGAGCTTTAATTGCCTGGGTTGGATTTATCCTGCTTCTTGTGGACTGAACATAACAGAACAATTTTCCACATTGTTGAGCAGATGGATGCCAGTGTCAAGAGTGTTTTATTGTCCGAAGTCCCCGATGAACAATGAAATTCTTACTTGCTGCAGCACAACAGATTATGTGGGGTGGAAGATTGCAACCTTCACGTGGTCCGCCCTGTTTCGACTAATGCAATCAACTCGACACAGCGCACAAACGGAAGATCAAATAGAACAAGTTGTCCGACAACTTTAGGCTGTGCACGCCACACAAAAGAAGAACAGAATATGTACACTGTGTACATAATAATAATAATAATAATAATAATAATAATAATAATAATAATAATAATAATAATAATAATAATAGGTAGACAAAAGTGCTGGAGAAACTCAGGGGGTGAGGCAGCATCTATGGAGCGAAGGAAATAGGCAACGTTGCGGGCCAAAACCCTTCTTCTGACTGCATAATAATAGTCCGTTTTAGTTCAGAGATTATTTGAGGTTGTCGTATTTAATAGGGAAGAAGCTGTTCCTGAACCTGGACGTTACAGTTTTCAGGCTCCTGTACCTTCTTCCCGATGGCAGTGGTGAGATGAGTGTGTGGCCAGGGTGGTGTGGGTCTCAGATGATGTTAGCAGCCTTTTTGAGGCAGCGGCTCCGATAAATCCCTTCGATGGTGGGGAGGTTAGAGCCGGTGATGGACTGGGAGGTGTAGCAAGTTGTGCAGCACAAGTCTTCAGCACTTTTGCTGGAATGCTGTCAGGGCCCATAGCCTTTACTGTACTGCCTTTAGCCATTTCTTTATATCAATGGGGTGAATTAAATTGGTTGCAGACTGGTTTCTATCCAGCTGGAGGACCATTAGGGGAAATATGTAGGATGAAACTGCAGAGGCTGGTTTAAACCGAAGATTGACACAAAAAGCTGGCGCAACTCAGCAGGTCAGACAGCATCTGAAGAAGGGTCTCGACCTGAAATGTCTCCTATTCCTTTCCTCCAGAGATGTTGCCGAACCCGCTGAGTTACTCCAGCTTTTCGTGTCTATTCCCATTCTTAATCTTGGCAGAATTGATTTATACTGAAGAGAGTGTAGCGGGGACACGCAGGAGTCCAGCCAAAAACTAAGCGGACACGAGTTGTGTGCACTAGACGTGCTTACTCTCTCCAATACAGTTCTCTACTCCCACAAGGTCACGGGCGTTGCCCGGCCTTAAATACCAACTCGGATACCAACCCCTCCCACACCGAGAGGCCGCCCTCCAGAGCCGAGGGTTCGTGTGCCCATGGCTTACCACAAGGTGCCACCACAATAGACACATTGGAGTACCTCAGTGGGTCCGGCAGCATCTCTGTAGAAAAGGAATAGGTGATGTTTCAGATTGGAACCCTTCTTCAAACTTCAGAATGGGGATAAATGCGGACCCCGCTCCTCCTGTGAGCTGTTTCATTGTCCACCACCTTTCACGGCTGCATACGGCAGGTCTTCAGATGTTTGGATCTGATCCCTTGGCCGTGGGATTGCTTAGATCAGTCTACTGCATGCTGTTTGTGTTGTATAGAATGGAAGTAACTGGCTTGGTTCCTCATGCTGAGATATGCCACCCCAGGCGTGCCCTCCTGCACTCTTCATTGAACTTTGGGCATAATTTTGTGGTTTGATGGCGATGGGAGAGCAGGGGATTTGCTGGGCCATCACAATAGACAATAGACAATAGGTGCAGTAGTAGGCCATTCGGCCCTTCGAGACAGCACCACCATTCAATGTGATTATGGCTGATCATCCCCAATCAGTACCCCGTTCCTGCCTTCTCCCCATATCCCCTGACTCCGCGATCTTTAATAGAGTCCTATCTAGCTCTCTCTTGTGTGGGGGGGGGGGGGGGGGGAGTAAATAGGTGGTGTTGGGTTGACTGGAAGAACATTAAAACAGTGCTGTTGGTTTTGAGGAAGGTTCCAGAATGAGGTGACTCCGGTAGGAAGCGGCTGATTCGGAGGTCCAAGCCGCTGAGGTTGTCCTCCCGTTCCGACGTCGGAGTTCCAGCGTGCGGGCCGCCCATAGCGGCGACTGCGGGGGGCTCCAGAGGATGATCAGCCATGATCATCCTCACTCCGCTATGTTTCAGGGCTCCATCTACCTCTCTCTTGAAAGTATCCAGAGAAGCGGCCTCCACCGCCCTCTGAGGCAGAGAATTCCACAGACTCACAACTCTCTGTGTGAAAAAGTGTTTCCTCATCTCCGTTCTAAATGGCTTTCCCCTTATTCTTAAACTGTGGCCCCTGGTACTGGACTCCCCCAACGTCGGGAACATGTTTCCTGCCTCTAAACCCTTAATAATCTTATATGTGTCCAAACCCTTAATAATCTTATATGTTTCAATAATATCACCTCTCATCCTTCTAAACTCCAGAGTGTACAAGCCCAGCCGCTCCATTCTCTCAGCATGTGACAGTCCCGCCATCCCGGGAATTAACCTGGTGAACCTACGCTGCGCTCCCTCAATAGGAAGAATGTCCCTTCCTCAAATTAGGGGACCTAAACTGCACACAATACAAAGCTGTGGATTGTGGTTGAGTGTACAACTCTGGGGCTACCTGATGGCGTGCAGAACCTCATGGATGCAAAGTGGTGAGATCTGTTTATACACTGCCCCAATTAGCTAGTGGTGCAAGTGCCACACCACGTGATTCTGAGTTTGAGGTTTAAAAACTCACAGCATCTACTCTGCCAAGCCTCCTAGGATCCTTATGTTTCGAAGAAATCACCTCTCAATATTCAAACTCCAGATAGCATGGGTCGATTCTGCACAATTGTTCCGTAAAAGGACAACCTGTCATCCCAGGAATGGCGGCAGTGAGGAGAGATCGACGGAACAAACCAAATACAGAGCCCTAGAGCCAAAACAAGTCAGAGAACATCATGCAAAAAAAGGCCCTCTGATCAGATCACACCTCAAGGCCTCTGTTCAACTCTGGCTGCCGAGTCACAAGGAATAATCAGAAGAATGGTATGTTGGCATTCATAGCAAAAGGATTTGAGTACGAGAGCAGGGAGGTTCTACTGCAGTTGTACAGGGTCTTGGTGAGGCCACACCTGGAGTATTGCGTACAGTTTTGGTCTCCTAATCTGAGGAAAGACATTCTTGCCATAGAGGGGGTACAGAGAAGGTTCACCTGGGATGGCAGGACTTCCATATGAAGAAAGGCTGGATAGACTTGGCTTGTACTCGCTGGAATTTAGAAGATTAAGGGGTGATCTCATAGAGACTTACAAAATTCTTAAGGGGTTGGACAGGCTAGATGCAGGAAGATTGTTCCCGATGTTGGGGAAGTCCAGGACAAGGGGTCACAGTTTAAGGATAAGGGGGAAGTCTTTTAGGACCGAGATGAGAAAATTGTTTTTCACACAAAGAGTGGTGAATCTGTGGAATTCTCTGCCACAGAAGGTAGTTGAGGCCAGTTCGTTGGCCATATTTAAGAGGGAGTTGGATGTGGCCCTTGTGGCTGAAGGGATCAGGGGGTATGGAGAGAAGGCAGGTACAGGATACTGAATTGGATGATCAGCCGTGATCATATTGAATGGCGGTGCAGGCTCGAAGGGCTGAATGGCCTGCTCCTGCACCTAATTTCTATATTTCTATGTTTCTAAGAAGACACAAGAAGCCAGCCTCTGGGGTCAGAATTTTTTTTTTAAATAAACAAAGCTGAGAGAAACATGAAAGATGGTAGGTGGGAACTGGTAATATTTGGGGACTTTTAATATTTGGGGACTTTGGGCCATACCAAGAAGCTCCCCCCGCTACCCCCGCATTCTCCCCCCCCCCCCCCCCCACATCCCCACCTCCGAGAATCGGCAATACGTGGAAGATAGATACATTTCAATAGGCAATAGGCAATAGGTGCAGGAGTAGGCCATTCGGCCCTTCGTGCCAGCGCCGCCATTCAATGTGATCATGGCTGATCATTCCCAATTTCAATATTGGCTCAAGCCTTGAATGTCAATCCTCTACCAATGCATACTCACAGCAGGTGTCTCTGGAGCAGTTTCTTCAGCCCTCCTCCAATCCATAGGCACTACTACTCAACAGCCACTCAATGTTAAACCGTTTTGCTGGGCAGTGTATTTCACCTCTTGAGTTGTCAGATGTCACTGGATTGTCAGTTATCACTCATGCACATGCATTAAGGTCATGGTTTTCAGGGCTTCAAGATGTTCCAAACCGCTTTAACCAACTTTGAAGTGTAGTCATTGTTTCAAAGTACAAAACCCCTAGAAACCCCCCCCCCCCCCCCCCCCCACAACAAAGTAATATTACAATGACCAGGCGATCTGTTATAGCGATACTGACTCATGGATAAGTATTAAGAAAGAGCTGCAGATGCTGGAAAAATCGAAGGTAGACAAAATGCTGGAGAAACTCTGCGGGGGAGGCAGCATCTATGGAGAGAAGGAATAGGCGACGTTTCGGGTCTCGACCCAAAACGTCGCCTATTCCTTCTCTCCACAGATGCTGCCTCCCCCGCTGAGTTTCTCCAGCATTGTGTCTACAATGGTTAAGTATTGGTCACAGAACATGGGGGAAAACTCCACCTGATCTTATAGAAAACCCTGGGTTGTCATACATCCACCTAGGAGGACAGAAGGGGGCTTGATTTAACACCTCATACAAAATAAGTGCAGCTCTGAGCATAGAGTACTCACTCAATTGTAAAAACTAGTTTTATTTTTGTGCTGCATTGGTTCATTTCTAAACCTTCTGGTTCAGAGTGCCAAGGGGAGAAATAATCCTGATTTTATCCAGAGACGACTGTGCATTTGTTCATGAACTCCTGCTCGCCGTCATCAACGGGGACTCTAGTCTATTTGCTTTAGGCGGTGCTGATGTCTCATAAGCAGGCATGGTGACATCAATATTCACACCCCAGTGTCATGCAGAACTCCTTGCGGGTTGTTCCTGCCCGCTGGGTGCAGAACCCTTTACATTCCTTTATCCCCACCAAGACGTACCACAGCATTGTTAATACATGCGATACAATCCTACAGAATATTTGCAAGTGCTTTCACTTCCATTACTTCTCGAGTAACAGGCAGGGCCACCTCTGAACACTAAACGTTGGTTCTAATTAGCGAGGGTCCTCCACGAGAAAAAAAGAATAAATTCTGTCATATTGGCAATACAGCTCAGAAAGTGCATTGTCTTACGCCCTGCTGCCTCATGCAAAGAGAATTATTTATAAGCAAACTGGAATTAATCACTCGCACATTGATGCATACGTCACTGTACACAGTTATTCCAGTAAAAAAAAACGATTACATCTTAATGGACTCGACGTAAATTAGATATTGCTGTGTAAATCTAACACCGACTTTCTATGTTGTAAATGGTATACCCTGGGGTGCTCCCCTGTCTACTCTAATCTCCATTTTCCTCAGCATGAAGTTTCACCGTGAGCCAAAAAGGTTTGACAGGAACAAGGGAGGAAGAGCAGACAAGATTTAAGTTTAGAACTCCCATTATTTTTTGTTCTCAGTCAAATTTGAATTGAGTGATTGGATAAATATTAATAAAATAAGCACACAACTGGTTGAAAAAATTAACCCTCACAATTGCTTGAAACACAAAGACGCTTCCACTGCGGGGAGCGTTAATGACACCGATTTAAAATGATTGTCAGAAGGACCAGGGGTATACGAGGAGATTTTTGTTGTGAAAAGGAACTAAGTTGTCCATATTATCAAATTTAATAGTAAGGTTCGAAAGGTTATAGATCTGTCGGAGCTGTGGTAATGTGAGGAAAGGTGTTGGGGAAAGTGAAACAAATTGCTGTTTCAAAGAGCTGGCACAAGCTCAGAGGGTGGAATGGCCTCCGCAGCAGGAATATGCATACACAGCTGCTCCAGGATGAGAGGGGATCTCATTGAAACATATAAGACTGTTAAGGGCTCGGACATGCTAGAGGCAGGAAATATGTTCCCGATGTTGGGGGGAGTCCAGAACCAGGGGCCACACACAGTTAAAGAATAAGGGGTCGGCCATTTAGAACGGAGACGCGGAAACACTTTTTCTCACAGAGAGTGGTGAGTCTGTGGAATTCTCTACCTCAGAGGGCGATGGAGGCAGGTTCTCTGGATGTTTTCAAGAGAGAGCTGGACAGGGCTCTTAAAGATAGCGGAGTCAGGGGATATGGGGAGAAGGCAGGAACAGGGTACTGGTTGGGGATAATCAGCCATGATCACATTGAATGGCGGTGCTGGCTTGAAGGGCCAAATGGCCTACTCCTGCACCTATTGTCTATTGTCTATACACGTTTGTCAATATACAAGGAGAAATAAAAACAATATTTAGATCCAAGTTCCTCCTGAGACAAGTCTGAACAAAGCCTCTACTCCACATAATTCTGATAATATCTGATGCTGACTGGCCGGGTGTTTCTCCAGCACTTTCCATTCTTTTTACCCAGATTATACTGCACCTCTATGGGCCATTCAGCCCAAGAAGATTATTGGTGGTCATGCTCCCAAGAACCTCCTTCCAACCCTCACACATCAGCTAACTCGTATCTTTCCTCCCTCACGGTTTTCTGGTTTCCCATTAATGCTCCTCTAGCCCTTCTACATTCACCTCCACCGCGCCCTGTGGGAGAATTCCACCTTCTCTGGAGAATGAAATGTCATCTGATTTCTTTCTGCATTTGTTTCTGATTGTGTTGCATCTTTGGCCTCTTGTTCTGGTTTCCCCCAAAAGTGGAAACACCGCATATCTAAAAAAAAACCTTTGGTCACCCCTTTCTGCCTTTCCTTTCTAGGAGGAAAATATCCATACCGTTCCAATTGTTTCCTGTTAGGTCATAAGGTCGTAAATGATAGGAGTAGAATTAGGCCATTCGACCCATCAAGTCTACTCCGCCATTCAATCATGGCTGATCTATCTCTCCCTCCTAACTCCATTCTCCTGCCTTCTCCCCTTAACCTCTGACACCCGCACTAATCAACAATCTATCTATCTCTGCCTTAAAAATATCCACTGACTTGGCCTCCACAGCCGTCTGTGGTAAAGAATTCCACAGATTCACCACCCTCTGACTAAATAGATATATCCTCAACCCCCTGCATAAAATAACGTCCTTTAATTCTAAGGCTATGACCTCTAGTCCTAGACTCTCCCACTAGTGGAAACATCCTCTCCACGTCCACTCTATCCAATCCTTTCACTATTCTGTACGTTTCAATGAGGTCCCCCCCTCATTCTTCTAAACTCCAGCGAGTACAGGCCCAGTGCCGACAAACGCTCATCATAGGTTAACCTACTCATTCCTGGGATCACTCTTGTAACCTTGTGGTTTTGGTTATTTGGTCTTTTTTTTCTCCAGTTTCCTTAATGTAATGGAGATAAAGGAACCAGTGTGGTCTAACCAATAATCTACAAGCTTTAACACCATTTCTCTGCGTTTGAATCTGTTCCCCTAGAATGAAGAAAATAAGCTGCAGTTTTCAAAACTGGCCTAAATTGGAGAGATTTGTACATCTGCAGTTCTGAATCCCTCTGTGCCGTGACCTCTCCACTCCACTCCACTCCTCCCCAACCCCCACTTCAGTTCTGTGACTTCCTTATTCACTTTACCACTGTGGATCATTTCACACTCATTGTAGGTACTGACGGGGTGTAATTTATCCGATGCTCTTTTGCAGTCCACATGGGATGAAGGATAATTGGGAGTGAAATATATCTTTATGGGTAAACCTTGAAAAGGTCAGCCATTTTACGCTGCCATCCAAAAGAACATATCTACTGCCTGGCCTTGTTTATGTGAAAGCATGTTGGGGCGAGCTTTACGATCCCAGTGGCACTTACAGGGACCGGATATGGAGAGGCTCATACTTCATGGTGATTCCTCTGTGCACTTAGGGAGTATGTTTATGATTGCATTAAACCTCTGCAGTCCCCTTCCTTCGCATCCCCAAGGAGACATGTTGGAGGTCGCTCTCCAGGCCGTGCAGAGTCAACTTCGATCATCATTCTCCGAGAAGAATGCAGTGACATCCCGGGTTACGTCCATGGTTTGTCCCCAAGGAAATGCTTGACTTCCACTGACACTTGCCTGCCCACGTGACACCATAAATAGTGCCTCTCTTTATGCATTTATGCATTTCATATAGAATCAAACAACGCAGGCTATTCAGCCACAGAGTCCAAATTGCCTCTTTGTGAGAAATCTAATTGCCTCCTCTATCCTGTTCTTTCCCTATTTCTATATACATTTGACCTCCCACAGCTGTAATGCACGTTTCTCCTGACTGGAATCACTGGATGGATTTAAGAGAGAGTTAGATAGAGCTCTAGGGGCTAGCGGAATCAAGGGATATGGGAAGAAAGCAGGCACGGGTTATTGATTGGGGACGATCAGCCTTGATCACAATGAATGGCGGTGCTGGCTCGAAGGGCCGAATGGCCTCTTCCTGCACCTATTTTCTATGTTTCTGCGTTTCTATAAATCTGCTTCAGCCACATTTTCAGACAGTGCTTTCTGGATCACAACTACTTATCAAGATTAAGGTCTACTCATTTGCTCCCTGACTTTTATCAACTGTCTTTAATCTATGGTTATTGCCCATGTTCTGGTGTATCTATGTATAATTCTCTTCATCCATGTTATCAAAGCAATATGATCCTTAGTTCATCTATTTAGAACAACCAAAGTCTCTTCTCACAACTGAACTCTCTTATACTTGGTGTTTAAGAAGGAGCTGCAGATGCTGGAAAATCGAAGGTAGACAAAAATGCTGGAGAAACTCAGCGGGTGAGGCAGCATGTGTGGAGCGAAGGCTCGGCTCGAAACGTTGCCTATTCCCTTCACTCCATAGATCTTTTGAACAAGATAGGTCTTTATTCTTTGGAGGGCAGAAGGTTAAGGGGGGACTTGATAGAGGTCTTTAAAATGATGAGAGGGATAGACAGAGTTGACGTGGATAAGCTTTTTCCATTGAGAGTAGGGAAGATTCAAACAAGAGGACATGATTTGAGAATTAAGGGACAAAAGTTTCGGGTTAACATAAGGGGGAACTCATGAGAGAGAGACATGAGAGAAAACCCACACGGTCAGACAAACTCCACACTGGCAGCACCTGTAGTCAGGATAGAACCCGGCTGCGCTGTAAGGCAGCATCTCTACTGCTATGCACATCTTTAAAACAAGCAACTCTAAGAAATATCAAGACATGGCCTCAGGTAACTGAGAAGCAATTTAGGTGATGGGAGAAAAACAGTTGATGAAGGAATACTGCAAAGTCTGCCAGTGAAGCAATTGGGTCTAAATGGCCTGTCCCACTTACGCGACTTTTTCGGCGACTGCCGGCACCCGTCATCGGTCGTTCCCGGTCGCCAAAAATCCAGCGGCGACCAGAACAAGGTAGGACTCTTTGGGCGGCTACTCACGACCATGTAGGCCTCACCCTGTGACATGTCGCCAGGGTGTCGCCTGTATGGCCGCGAGTCGTCTCTTGGTCACCCAAAGAGTCGTAGCATTTTTCTGGTCGCCGCTGGATTTTCAACATGTTGAACATTTTCGGCGACCTATGACGGGTGCCGGGAGTGGGACAGGCCCCTAAGACCCCTAGTATGTGGACAGCTTGTTATCTTACATGGTACTGTACAGCAGGGTGTCAGTTGTATAGAACGTGAGAAATGATGCAAGGTCTCAATCCAAAGCAGTGGCAATTAATTTCCCCCCGACACACATGGAGTTCCTCCAGCAGTTTGTTTCTTGCAAAAAGTACAGCAAAAATCCTGCTCATTCAGTTGATGGAGCTGTTCCCAAAGAAGCACTTCAAAGTTGCAGATGCCAAGAGCGGTTAGGTTGATGCTATTTGAGACGGCCACATAATTATTAACCTTCCAATAGCCATCACGTTCGAGCAGATCTACCACATAGCAACATGTCTCAGGTTGCTTCAAAGCAGCAATTCTCATGAAATCTCACCACCATGCCACAGACGGAGGTATTAGGACAGGTGGTCAGGTGGTGGTGCAGCAGTACAGCTGCTGCCTTACAGCACCGGAGACCCAGGTTCAATCTCGGCAACGGCTGCGGCTGCTTGTCTGCACGGAGGTTGTACGCTCTTCCCCGTGGGTTTTCTCCGAGAACTCCGGTTTCCTCACGCACTCCCAAGATGTGCAGGTTGTGCGGATTTGTACGTTAGTTGGCTTCTGTAAATTGTCCCAAAAGGCTGGAGTAACTCAACGGGGACAGGCAGCATCTTTTCCTACTCAGGTTTGTAGGCTAATTGGCTTGGTATAAATGTAAAAATTGTTCCTAGTGTAGGATAGTGTTAATGTGCGGGGATCGCTGGTCAGTGCAGACTCAGTGGGCCAGAGAGCCAAAGGGCCTGTTTCCACGCTGTATCTCTAAAACTAAATCTAATTAAGAGTCCGCGACTTGTTTGTGCATTTCA
The DNA here is from genome assembly GCA_035221665.1 of Okamejei kenojei. Lineage (NCBI taxonomy): Eukaryota > Metazoa > Chordata > Chondrichthyes > Rajiformes > Rajidae > Okamejei > Okamejei kenojei. The sequence goes on from CM069173.1 coordinate 4,221,288, forward strand.
GGCTCCGAGTTAATAATTTGTCTTGGGTCATTAAATATGTCATCATAAACTGTGAGGAACATTGGCTGCATGCAGGATAAAATGCAAGCTCTCCCTACCTTCTTTGACTGTTCGAGGAAAGCCTTCTTGATCTCTTCCAGTGTGGCATCTGGTTTGATTCCAAGGATAGCGTAGTGCGTGGTACTGCTGAACCTGGGCAAATTGGAGGACAGGTTAGCTGGCCTGATACCGGGTTATTCTAACTGCTACATACATGGACGCAGGCAAAATGTTGGGCACTTCAAAAATGAGTGCTTTGAGGGTGAACCAACTCCACTGGACTCGCATCCATTTTTCATCTTCCCTCTCTCCATTCACCTATATTCCTTTCTCTAGCTTCACAATTCATTCCTCTTATATCCTTAGCTCATACCACCTGTCCTTTTATATCTAGCCTGCATCCAATCATCGGCCTATCAAACCCCCTTCCCCCCCCCCCCCTCACCTGTATCCACCAGTCACTTGCCAGGCTTTGTCCTGCCCCAAATCTCTTCCAGCTTTCTCCTCCCCCTCCCCCCTCCCCCCTCCCCCCCAAAGCACAAACTGTCTGCAGAAGGTTCCCGACCCAAAACATCACCTGTCCATGTTCTCCAGAAATGCTGCCTGACCCGCTGAGTTACTCCCGCACTCTGTGCCTTTTTTCGCAAGCCAGCATCTGCCGTTCCTTGTAACTCTTATCTTTGTGTCTTATTAGCGTGACATAGGGACCAAGTGCTTTCTTTCATACATGTATGTGCCATGTTTACATATTCTGTTGTGCTGCAGCAAGCAAGAATGTCATTGTCTTATCTGGGACATATGACAATAAAACACTCTTGACCCTCTTGAATTGAAACGGAAATATCTGGGACCAGAAGAATGCGGTCTTCTCTTGACCATCTCTTATTGATTTCATAGTAATTTGTCCAAAATCTTGGAGCAGATGAACTCCAGTTTTAGCTGCAGGGAGCACAAGGCCATGAATTCATAATGTTTACAGGACTTTGTTTTACAGAACTTGGAAATAAATTCTAGGTAGAAATTATGAACCATCATTCCATAACAATTTAACCACAAAACTCTTCAGTTTTCTCACAATATAAACATATTATTCCGGTTGCTGTGGAAACATTGGAATACAGATACACAGCTCGTAGATTAGAGGATCCAGTTTGGATTCCTGGTCAATGTTAAACTGGCTCATCTCAATTCGGCTGGCCGCTGGGAATGGCATCATGGCAATCTCGGACTTAGTGACAGAGATGAGGCTCATTGTTCTCATTCAGTGCCCGGTGGTCATTCTTGAGAGATTAAACATCAGGGGGATCAGGGCCAAATGTAACTGCGATTGTCTCCTTTCACCATAGCCTCAAATAAAAATAGGTTGGAAAGAAGGTGGCTGCTGTCCATGCAATGTTAACCAATGACACTACAAGAGTTAAATACTGCAGTACAAATATATAAACTATAATTATAGTTCCTGGAATGTAGAAAGTTCAAGGCTGAGTGGATAGAGGATTTTGAAAGGGGAAAGCTAAAGAAAAGAAGTATGTTTGCTGTTGGGAGGAGTCCAGCATAAGGGGACATAACCTCTCAATCACGACCAGGGCATTTAGAAGTAGCTAGGAAACACTTCTTCATACAAAGGATGGCAGATGTTTGGAACTGTCTCCCACAAAAGCTGCAGATGTGTGCACAATCAATAAATTCAAATCTGACACGGGAGCGATTTTTTTTTTTTTAAACCAGAGGGACATGAAGCCAAAGCATGTGGATGGAATCACGATGCAGTTACGTCATGACTGCACTGAATGATAGTATGGGGCTCGAGGGACTGGGGGCCCACTTATTTTTCACGAAAATGGGAGAATATTGGCAGAAAGCAGTTATGGTACTCTTCTGATATCTAGGGAAAATTTAATGAGGTTTTGACAAGTCGAAATTGCCTTGTCCCACTGTATCATTTCTGCTCGCCAGCAATAAAACACAAATATTTGATATTAGTGGCAATAAAACGTGTTGCCACCTCACACTCCGATTGAGCAGTAGGATGTACAGAAGGGTGTTGCCCAATGCTGCTTTGTTCGTAACTCCTAGGACAGTTTAGAAAGAGCAACTGGGTGCTGAGGAAGGGTCATGACCCAAAAGCTCATCTGCCCATTTGCCTACACAGATGCTGCCTGACCCGCTGAGTTCCTCCACCACTTTATTTTCTTTTTGCTAAACAGAACCCAATCCCACTTCATTTTAGTTTTAGAGACACAGCCCTTCGACGCACTGAGTACATGCTGACCATCAAGGTTTGTTAAGGGTTTGGACACTCTAGAGGCAGTAAACATGATCTCGTTGTTCGGGGAGTCCAGAACCAGGGGCCACACAGTTTAAGAATAAGGAGTAAGCCATTTAGAACAGAGACGAAGAAACACTTTTTCTCACAGAGAGTGGCGAGTTTGTGGAATTCTCTGCCTCAGAGGGCGGTTCTCTGGATGCTTTCAAGAGAGAGCTAGATAGGGTTCTTTAAAATAGCAGTCAGGGGATATGGGGAGAAGGCAGGAACGAGGTACTGATTGGGGATGATCAGCCGTGATCACATTGAATGGCGGTGCTGGCTCGAAGGGGCGAATGGCCGACTGCACCTATTGTTTATCGTTCTATGTTTGGCCCCCTTAGCAGAAGCGTCCACGTCGCGGGGCTGGAAACTGGAAGTATCCCGAGCCAATTCTGCTACCGCCATCATCTATTGCAACAAGTGATTGCCGCCGGAAACCTGTGTCCTGTTCAAGACGGACGATGACAGCAAGGTCAAGATTTGTAGCAAGATGGACACGAAAGAAGAAGAAGGTTCTATGTTATCCCACTTTCATATCCAACACACTAGGGGGAAATTTGCAGGTTAATTAACTTACAAACCTGCACATGTTTGGAATGTGGGAAGAAACCGGAGCACTTGGAGAAAAACTAACACAGTCGCAGGTAGAACGGACAAACTTCGCACAGACGGCACCCGTAGCTAATATCAAATCTGGGCCTCTGGTGCTGTGAGGCAGCAGCTTTACCATTCCATCATTGTGCCCCCCCCCCGATAAAAAATATACTACTTAAAATGAATTGGAAGGTCAGAGGCAAGATGGGAAAGGTTCAAGTTACCAATAACCATTCAAATGCATCGTTATGTACTTATAAAGCCAGGTGGAAACATAGGAACGGGTCATAACTCCACCTTCCCGTCTCAGTTTCCCAAGACTCAAAATCTGTGCTGAGCAAAAATCCATCAATTTGAATTTGGAAGTTGCCAGATGAATTCAGTGAAATATGAAGTGTGAATTGTGAAAGATCATTCCTTGCTCTGGGCAACTGCATTATGTCTTGTGCTTTTGGGGTCTAACCAGAAGGATGCTGTTGTCTACCACCATACACACCACCAACTACTGCTTTGTTCCTTTTGAACATGATATTTGTCTAAAAGTGATTCCTGCGACAAAAAGGATGTTTGTTCTGCGATTAATCTTTTAGTTTATTGGTTTAAGTACATTTCTCGACTGCTTTAGAGAGCTTGAATACATATTTTACACAAGTTTAATTTGATGACTGATCCCTACGGATCAATGAAAAGTGAAATGAATGTTTCAGTATGTGAAACAACACATTAAGTTCTCAAAGGAACAAGAATGAGCTGTATTTAACATTTTCTTAAAATTCTCAATAAAGTGGCAGGGGGCGAGTTTCCATTCTATAATCCTCCATGCCCTTGTTACTGATCTCAGACATCTGGTCACCACGAGCATTGCGATCATGGAGTACATTGGTACCAGCAAAGAAGGAAGAACTATTCTGGAACCGAAGGGAGACACAAAATGCTGGAGTAACTCAGCGGGCCAGGCAGCTTCTCTGGAGAGAAGGAATGGGTGACGTTTAGGGTGGAGACCCTTCTTCAGACCAGAGCATTTAGGAACCTAGTAGCCAGGAAACGCTTCTTCATACAAAGGACGGCAGATGTTTGGAACTGAAACCGATACATCTCCACGGTCGCTGTTCATGTAGAACCCTGTTGTAGGCGTGATGAAAGTTACTAGCTGTTACACACCTGTGCAATGCTGTGAAGAATCTCTGGGAGGATAATCTGCGCCTTTGACAATACTTGCAGGCTAATGTCTGGGCGCTCAGCAGCATCTCACACGGCTACCTCACGAGATTTTCTTTCAACCTGGTAAATGAAAGTAATAACAGTAATTAAAAAATGGAACTCAGTGGTAGAGTAGCCCTCCCTCAGTGCTCTATGGGGCAGCAGCCTACTATATTCTGTGGTGCTGAAGCAAAGCAAGAATTTCATTCTGGTCTTTTATCTGGGACACATGACAATAAACTCTCTTGAATGTTGGATTTTTGTGATCAAATCCCTGGAGTGGGATTTGAATCCACAACTTTCTGGTTCAGGAGTTCACAGCCCAATCCATTGTTTGAGTCATCTAATCTAGTGGTCTATGGCAACAACAGTAATAATCCCTTTTTATTAAAAGATATCGACAAAGATTAATAGGCATGCAACATAATAATAAAATCATAAATTACCCATGGACACGTCATGAGACTCAATAAATCAAAAGGACAATCAACGTAAACAGAAATTAATGACAAATTCTGTATCGACTGTATACCTAGGTCAGTAAATATTCCAGCGCGGACGTGAGCTACAGCCGTCCCTGCTTTCCATTGTGATGAAAACAAAGTTGACATCACTGGTACAGTTCAGTTTAGTTTGTACGATTGAATACATGCCTGCAGGAGTCATGTCCTTTAGAGGGCGAGAGTTTAGTAAACTGGAAGCTGCAATAAGTTTCTGAACTTTGACGCTTTCCCCCAGGACCAACACTGGTACATTTCAGTTTAGTTCTACGATTAAATATATGACTTTCGGAGTGATATCCTTTGGAGGGCTCGAGATTAGGAAACTGGAAGCTGCACTGTTTATTCAATCCACAAAAAGGGAACCCGAAGCATCGGAGGCAACGCCTTCCATAGTTCAATATACTCCAACACATATTGCCTCGGTTTATGTTTGAAGAATGGCTCCTGAACAGGCAAACAAATCGAATATAGAACAGTACAACACAGGCACAGGTCCTTCGGCCCATGAGTCCTCTGCCGAACATGGCACCTACTTAAACTAATCCCTTCTGCCTGCATGTGTTCCAAATCCCACTATTCCAGACATATTTGTCTGCCTATCTAAAAGCCTCTTTAGTGCCGTTGTTTTTTCTTCTGCTTCCACCACCAACCCAGGCAGCACGTTCCAGGCACCCGCCACTCTCTATATGTAAGTGCTTGCCCTGTAAATCTCTAAAGTTTCTGCTAAATCTCTAAACCTTACAGCTATGCCATTTATTTTTTGACATTTACACCCCGTGAAAAAAATTCTGAAATCTTTTCAATAATGAGCAACATTTCCAGAAGTGAAAGGCGGGTTTTTTGCTTATGAACATTTATTTAACTATATTTACTTAAAGGTTTTTTAAGGTAGACAAAAATGCTGGAGAAACTCAGCTGGGTGAGGCAGCATCTACGGAGCGAAGGAAATAGGCAACGTTTCGTCAGTCTGAAGAAGGGTCTCGACCCGAAATTTCCTTCACTCCATAGATGTTGCCTCACCTGCTGAGTTTCTCCAGCATTTTTGTCTATCTTCGATTTTCCAGCATCTGCAGTTACTTAAAGGTTTTTTAATCCATTTTTGCATTTGAAAAAAAAAACACTCGAATTATGAAAGTATTATACAAGTGTTTTTGTATTTGTTTTGAGTGTTTCTGAATGGTGACAGTTTTTCTAAAGCTTTGACAGCTAGCTAAGCCGGAGAAATGGATTATCTACTCATCCAAGTCTTCCTTGCATTCTCATGGACAGGGCTGCTCAGCCCCCTTGGTCAGGAAGTTCAAAATCATTATGAAAATCCAAAACACTATAAAACAAATTTCAAGGATTGCAGCAAGTTACTCTAAGCCTTGGTTTACAAAGATCATTCCCCAGGAGTGAACAATCGAGAGCAAACCATTTCAGACAGACTAGATGAGAGAAAAAGAAAGAAATGTTAACTGCAGCCAACATAGTTAGAACTGGTGAGATAAAGCTAATTAATTGCAACTCCCCAGCCGTTAGACTGGAGAATTACCTCTGGCTTGATTACAAAAATGGGCTGCGCATCAAGTCAAGAATGCCCTTGTGTCAGGCACAATTAATTTTCATTTTAATAACGCAATAGACTTTTATTTACAAAGGCACAGAACCTCTAATGAATTACTATGGCTAAAATCCAGTTTGTAAACGATTAATATTTTAAAATGTTGCACTTCTACTTTACAAGGATAAAAGGGAACGAGACAAGACATGCACGGTATTCTTGGCACCCTCAACTCCATTGAAAACACCAGTTCCATGGCCAAAGTTGCCATGGGAGCTTGCAATAATATGCATGCCTCATGTAAGAATGACAGCACAAGGGTGCAGCAGTTAGTGCTGCCGCCTCACATCATACACCAGATACTCCAGCACTTTGTGCCTTTTTCCCTAGAGACTCTGGATCCAAATCTGACCTTGGATAATATCAGTTTCCCTCTTGAACCTTCTGAGGTTTGTGATCGGCAGGGCAGTAGTCTGCATTTCGCCAACTTGGACAATTGTACATTTTTATCAAGCCAATTAGCCTACAAACCTGTACGTCTTTGGAGTGTGGGAGGAAACGGGAGATCTCGGAGAAAACCCACGCAGGTCACGGGGAGAACATACAAACTCCGCACAGACAGCGCCCATGGTCGGTATCGAACACGGGTCATTTTAATGTAATGTGCCACCGTGACTGCATCTTGATGTGGGTCTCCTCCACGTTTTCTCCCACATCCCAAAGTGCTGGCAAGGTTAATTAGCTCCAGTAAATTGTACATAGTGGAGGTTAATAGCAAAAATAATCAGAGGAGTTGATGGGCATGTATGAACGGTTAATTTGCTCGGGCACAGGGGATATAAGGAATGAGAGCGTGGGACTCCTCCACTGCGAGCAAACACAGACCCAATGACTTCCTCTGTTTGCTGATAAAGGTAAAATAAGATGTGCCAAATGTTTCTTAGCTGGAGGAAATTCATTTAATTACGAAAATTAATTTAATTTTCAAGCGACAGCATTCCACCCGATGAGCACACTATCGGTCGAGCACCACACAACACATCGAGGGAGTGACTCAATGCAGTGCATGAACATTTTTGAACTGATTCGACATGGTCAGAAAGGTTCGACATGTAGGTGAAATAAAAGTGGGAGTCTTGTCAGTGTAACACCCAGTTGGGAATCTGTGAGAATGTGGACAAACTTTCCTAAAGAAAGTAGTAGAGACCTCAGCATTTAAAGGGAAGCTAGATAGACACAGGTGGTGGGAAAGGAATAGAAGAACGTGGGCGAGAAAAAGGGTGGATGTTCATTTAGAGTATAAACACCTGCAGCGATTAGAGGCGATTAAACAGATGTTTAAGAAGGAACTGCAGATGCTGGAAAAATCAAAGGCAGACAAAAATGCTGGAGAAATTCAGCGAAATTTCAGAAGGAATTATTCCTTCGCTCCATAGATGCTGCCTCACCCGCTGAGTTTCTCCAGCATTTTTGTTTGCCCGAGGGATCAAACAGCATATTTCTCTGCTCCATTTTGAATTTTTATACTGTATATGATGGAGTAAACAATAAATATATAGTACATAAATAATTCAATGTAGACAAAAGTGCTTGAGAAACTCAGCGGGTGAGGCAACATCTATGGGGCGAAGGAAAAGGGCAACGTTTCGGGTCGAGACCCTTCTTCAGACTGATGTGTGTGTGGGTGGGGGGGGGGGGGAGCGGGAAGAAGAAAGGAAGAGGCAGAGACAGTGGGCTGTGGGAGAGCTGGGAAGGGGAGGGGAAAGAGGGAGAAAGCAGGGACTACCTGAAATTGGAGGTCAATGTTCTTAACGCTGGGGTTATAATTGATAAGTTATGGTTTTAAGTTATACAAGTTAGTTATAATTGATGAGATTTTCTTTTCTAAACTCTATTAAAGTGTAACCTGGAATAACACGTGTGATTTCTCAATAAGCTTTGATGTAAAATATTTCTCAGCTTTGATAATCAGGTTCCTTATCGGAACCAACAAGGCACAACACGCTCGCCATTAATGCAAGCAGTTTGGATTGCTTGAGAGAATACCACCTGTCACAAAGGAACGGTACGTGACACAAGTCGACCCTTGCAGAGCACAAGGGCGAGGGACCTCACTGTAGCCACAAGGTCAGCATGAACAAAGGGCTGCACAAATTGTGCCATCATTGCTATTTAAATTCTATGGTTCAAAAGACAAAAATTGATCACAAGTAACCATTTTTTTTTAATCGAAAAATGCGTCTGCAGCCACAAAGAGTTTGGAATAGACGCATGCTAACAGGGCAGGCTAGTAAAGCCACTTCTGCATTACTCGATCAATTAAATAAAATGCCAATTTCATTTGTTGTAATTCAACTACCAGTTCATTATCCGAATGTGTACATCACAAATCTAGGTCAGACTAGATATGCTTGGGTAGGTCTTCTGTTAATCACACCTGGAGACGCGAGTACTGAAAGGTTTGGATAGAATGGATGTGGAGAGGATGTTTCCACTAGTGGGAGAGTCTAGGACGAGAGGTCATAGCCTCACAATTAAAGGACGTTCCTTTAGGAAGGAAATGAGTAGGAATTTCTTTAGTCAGAGGATGGTGAATCTGTGGAATTCATTGCCACAGAAGACTGTGGAGGCCAAGTTAATGGGTATTTTTAAGGCAGCGATAGGTAGATTCTTGATTACTACGGGTGTCAGGGGTTATGGGGAGAAGGCAGGAGAATGGATTTAGGAGGGAGAGATAGATCAGCCATGATCGAATGGTGGAGTAGACTTGATGGGCAGAACGGCCTAATTCTGCTCCTATCACTTATGACCTTATGACGGAGTGGAAGATTGCAACCTTCACGTGGTCCGCCCTGTTTCAACGAATGCAATCAACCTGGCGTGCACAATCAAATACGATCAAATAGAACAAGTTGTCTTACAACTTCAGGCTGTGCACGCCACACGCAAGAAGAAGAAGACCTTATGACCTTCGCCTCTGGAAGGGACCAGCCAACCACTCAGCTCTGATTAGAAGTTACCAATCATGAGAATGTAACTGTTTATCTTTCCACAAATTTTGCCTGACCTGCTATCAACCATCAAAAATAATCAGACATTCATGCAGCTTCTGCAAAATGTCACGTACCCAAGCAGAAAGGTACACACTTCAAAAGCAAACTGTTCAGCTGACACTCAGACTTACATTACACGATAGTATTATCTGATTTAGATTGGATAGTGTGACAAAGCTTTTCACTGTACCGCAACACATGTGATAATAAACCAAAACTATTCACATCATGCTCTCATAAAGGGCCAATAACGTGTTATGGAAGTGTAATTACTAGAATAACGTCTGAAGAGACTCTGTAAGTAGGTGGGTAGGATTGGTCCAAGAGCTAGCAAAAAGCTAACGAGCAAAAATGAGATGCATAGACAATAGGTGCAGGAGTAGGCCATTCGGCCCTTCAAGCCTGCACCGCCATTCAATGTGATCACGGCTGATCATCCACAATCAGTACCCCGTTCCTGCCCTCTCCCCATATCCCTTGATTCCACCAGCTCCAAGAGCTATATCTAACTCTCTTTTCAATGCATCCAATGAATCGGCCTCCACTGCCTTCTGAAGCAGAGAATTTCACAGATTCATAACTCTCTGTGTGAAAAAGTATTTCCTCATCTCAGCTCTAAATGGCCTATCCCATATTCTTAAATTGTGGCCCCTGGCTCTGGACTCCCCCAACATCGGGAACATGTTTCCTGCATCTAATTTGTCCAATCCCTTAATAATCTTATACGTCCAGAAAGGAAATATATGAAGACTGAAGAGTCTGAAATGGCACAGCTAGTAGAGCTGCTGCCTCCCTGCACCAGAGACCCGGGTTCGATCGTGACCGTGGCTGCTGTCTGTGTGGAGTTTGCACGCTGTGACCACAGTGGGTTTACTTGAGGTCCTCTGCTTTCCTCCCACAATTATGTGTGTCTTTGAAGGTTAATTGGCCTCTGTAAATTGCTCCTGGTGTGTAGGGAGGGAGTGGATGCAAAGGGATAACATAGAACTAGTGTGAACGGGTGATCGATGGTCAGCATGGACTCGGTGGGTCAAATGGCCCATTTCCAGGATGTATCTTTCACTCAATAAATAAAATGGAATCAGTGTAAGTGGTGGTTATTGGTCGGTATGGACTCAGTGGGCCGAAGGTCCAGTTTCCATGCTGTATCTTACACTCAATCAATAAAATGGGATTATTGTAAATAGGTGGCTATTGGTCCGCATGGAGTCGATGGACAGAAGGGCCCGTTTACATGTATCTTTCACTCAATCAATAAAATGGGATAAGTGTAAATGGTCAGTGTGGACTTGGTGAGCCAAAGGGCCTGTTTCCATGTCGTATTTTTCAACCAATCGGTATAAACAGGGTTCAACAGAGGGGGAACACAAAAAGCTGGAATAATTCAGCGGGTCAGGCAGCATCTCTGGAGAAGACGAATGGGCGAACACAAAAAGCTGGTATAACTCAGCGGGTCAGGCAGCATCTCTGGAGAAGATGAATGGGCGAACACAAATAGCTGGAGTAACTCAGCGGGTCAGGCAGTACCTTTGGAGAAGAGGAATGGGTGAACACGAAAAGCTGGAGTAACTGGAGCCAATGCTGGCTCGAAGGGCCAAATGACCTATTGTCTAACTCAGCAGGTCAGGAGGCATCTCTGGAGAAGTAGAATTGGCGAACACAAAAATCTGGTATAACTCAGCGGGTCAGGCAGCATCTCTGGAGAAGATGAATGGGTGAACACAAATCTGGATCTGGGTGGGGAGGGTGGGGTTGGGGGTGAGGGGTGGTGGTGGTGGGGTTGGGGGGGTGAGGTGGGGGGAGTGGGGGGTGGTGGTGGGGGAGTGAGGTGGGGTTGAGGGTGGTGGTGGGGTTGGGGGTGGGGTGAGGGTGGTGGTGGGGATGGTTGGGGTAGGGGGTGGGGTGAGGGTGGTGGTGGGGGATGGTTGGGGTGGGGGGGGTGGTAGTGGGGGGGTGGGGTGGGGTGAGGGTGGTGGGGGGGTGGGGTGGGGTGAGGGTGATGGTGGGGGATGGTTGGGGTTGGGGGGGTAAGGTGGGGGATTGGGGTTGGGTTGGGGGTGAGGGGGGTGGAGGCGGGGAGTTGTGGGAGTGGGAGGGGGAGTGGGGTGGGGGGTGGGGTGAGGTGTTGGGGTTGGGGAGTAGGGGGTGGTGGGGGGATGAGGTGGGGGGGGTTGGGGTTGGGGGGTTGAGGTGTTGGGGTTGGGGGGTGAGGTGGGGCGGGTGGGGGGGTGGGGGGTTGGGGGGGGGGGGGTGGTGGGGGAGGGGGTTGGGGGGGTGAGGTGGGGGGGGTTGGAGGGGGGTGAGGTGGGTGGGGTTGGGGTTGGTGGGGGGGGGGGTTGGGGTTGGGGTTGGTGGTGGGGGGGGTGAGGTGGGGGGGGGGGGGGGGGGGGGGGGTTGGGGTTGGGGGGGGGGGTGGGTGGGGGGGGTGGGGGGGGGTGAGGTGGGGGGGGGTGGGGGGGGGGGTGGGGGGGTGAGGTGAGGTGGGGGGTGTGGGGGGACACACACCCCCTTTAAGAAACATCCGTCCCGTCAAGATCAACGTATGAAGGTGGAAATTCATTCCTTCGCCCATTCTTTCCTTCCTCCCTTCTCTCCAGAGCGATGCTGCCCACACTTTGTGTCTTTAGCGTGTGTCTTATCTGATGTTGTTGTCCGGGTGAGGTGAGGTGAGGTGAAGAGAGAGAGACAGGGAGGGAGGGAGGGAGATAAACACACACACACACAGTCCAGACGTGGCAACGTCTCCCCACCCACTCACACGGTGCCTCCCGATACGGTGCCGGTGCCTTTTCACCACGACATCATCAATAACAACAACAATAAAGGCGAGGTTGTCATTTTGGGGGAAACTTCCTTCACCTCAAGGCGCGACCGGCGGCCACTGGGCATGCGCGGCCCGGCTGCGGTGACGTCAGCGGGGGGTGGCGGTTGGTCGGCGCTCGGGAGGGGGCGGGTCCGTCAGCGGCAGAGGGGCGGGACGGTGTGATCGACGCGCCGGGGAACCAACCGGAGCCCTCGACACCCAGACAGCCGACCAATGTGAGTGGGCGGTGGGCGGGATATCCGCAGACTGACAGTGGTCGTAGCCAATCGGCACTTTGGAGCAAAGAGCTCCTCCAGGAGATTTGCTTTGGAGAGCTGGGGCGGGACTGGGGTGATCGACTTGCGAGCAAACCAATCGCAGCCCTCGACACCCAGACAGACGGCCAATGTGAGAGGGCGGTGGGCGGAACATTGATGAGGTAGATGTGATCGACGTGCGAGGAAACCAATCGCAGCCCTCGACACCCAGACAGACGACCAATGTGAGAGGGCGGTGGGCGGGACATTGAAGAGGTAGATGTGATCGACGTGCGAGGAAACCAATCGCAGCCCTCGACACCCAGACAGACGACCAATGCGAGAGGGCGGTGGGCGGGACGTCCCCGGCCAGACAGCGGCAGTAGCCAATGGGCACATTGGAGAGCTGGGGGCGGGACATTAATGTGATCGACGTGCGAGGAACCCAATCGCAGCCCTCGACACCCAGACAGCCGACCAATGTGGGAGATAGGTGGGCGGGATATCCGCAGACTGACAGCGGCTGTAGCCAATCGGCACTTTGGAGCAAAAGAGCTCCTCCAGGAGATTTGCTTTGGAGAGCTGGGGACGGGACTGGGGTGATCGACGTGCGAGGAAAACCAACCGGAGCCCTCGACACCCAGACAGCCGACCAATGTGGGAGATAGGTGGGCGGGATATCCGCAGACTGACAGCGGCTGTAGCCAATGGGCACTATGGAGAGCTGGGGCGGGACATTGAGGAGGAAGGGGGTGATCGACGCGCGGGCAAACCAATTGGAGCCCTTGGCTACCCCGAGAGTCGACCAATGGGATGCGGGGGTGGGCGGGATATAGGTCGATGACGTGTCGGGAGCGAATGAGAATGGGGTGGGCGGGACAACTAGGAGCCTATGACGGACGGGGCTAGGAGCCAATGAGGAGACCAGGGTCGGGACCAATGATAGGAGAGAGGGCGGGACATGCATGTGATGGACGGGCGTAGGGGCCAATGGGAAGGCGGGGAGGGAGGGACGCCCGACTGAAGGGACTCATTGGGTCAAGTTCACACTTCAAGGGTCAAGGGTCAAGAGTGTTTTATTGTCCCAGATACAATAATAATGAAATTCTTACTTGCAATATGTAGACAATAGGTGCAGGAGGAGGCCATTCGGCCCTTCGAGCCTGCACCGCCATTCAACGTGAACATCCCCAATCAGTACCCCGTTCCTGCCTTCTCCCCATATCCCCTGACTCCACTATCTTTAAGAGCCTTCTATGTAAACATAAACATAGTACGCTGCAAACAATATGATAAGCAAGAGAGAAAATAAAAGTCCAGTGTGTCTATATACACATGGAGTCTTAGAATCTGCCCCCAATTGGTCCAATTGTACACGGCCATCGTAGAGTCTGTCCTCACCTTCTCCATCATGGTCTGGTTTGGTTCGGCCACCAAGCACGACACCCGGAGGCTGCAGCGAATCGTCCGATCAGATGGGAAGGTTGGCTCCAACCTTCCCTCTATTGACGAACTGTACGCTGCGAGCGGGCAAGATCATCTCTGACCCCTCTCACCCTGGCCACAAGCTCTTTGAATCACTTCCATCTGGAAGGCGACTCCGGACTGTCAAAGCTGCCACAGCCAGACATAAAATGAGTTTTTATCCACGAGTAGTAGCTCCACTCAATAACCAAAAATCTGTAGCCTCCTTTTGCTCTGGTATTTTATGTAATTCACATGTTTAGTCGATAATGTTTTATTATTAATGTTTTATGAGTCATTCCAAACTGTCACTGTATGTCATGTTGTCACTTGCGAGCAGAGCATCAAGGCAAATTCCTTGTATGTGAATGCTTGGCCAATAAACTTATTTATTTATTCATTCATTCATTCATACTCAAAAGTACACACACACACACACACACACACACATATATATACGTGCACACACACACATATATCTATATACATACACACACACAATAATATATATACACACACACACACATATATATATATATATATATATATACACATATATACATACATATATACATATACATATACACATATACATACACATATACACATATACACATACATATATACATATACATATAATAGACAAAATGCTGGAGTAACTCAGCGGGACAGGCAGCATCTCTGGTGAGACTGAAGAAGGGTCTCGACCTGAAACGTCACCCATTCCCTTCCCTCCAGAGATACTGCCTGTCCCGCTGAGTTACTCCAGCATTTTATATGTCTATCCCCCGCAGGTGAGCTTGATTAAGCAGAACTAATATTCGGCATTCTCGGAGGGCAAATCAGAAAGAAGAAGGGCAAGCATTGGGCAAACATCTCAACATCACCACCACCCGGTGTCTGAAGAAGGGTCTTGACCCGAAACGTCACCCATTACTTCACTCCAGACCTTGTCTCCCTATCCCTTTTTTTTAAATATACAGAGAGTCGTGGAGTTATGCAGGATGGAAACAGCCACTTCGACCCAACTCACCTGTGCCAACCGAGATGAACTAGCACAGTTTGCCAGCATTTGGCCCATATCCCTCTTAAACCTTCTCAATCACGTACCTATCCACAAGTTTTCCAAACATTGTAATTGTACCTGCCCCTGGCTCCCTGCAGTTTCTTCTGGTCTTTTGGGAGCAAAGATCTGCAGCACTTCTGAGCACTTATGCTGAAGAAAAGACTGGGGATGGCACCTTTTTCCAATACCATAGCTGGACTGAACTTTGGTGCCTTCCTTCACAGTGGGAAACATTGATACCACTGTGTGGGGATGTTTATGTTAAAGATTATTGTGTTCTGTGCTCTTTATTTTATTCATATGGCATATACAGTGCCCTAAAAATTTCACTGTACCAATTGGTGCATGTGACAATAAATGTCTCTTGTCTCTTGTCCCGTCTTGTACACATGGTTAGACCATCAAAGATTGACACAAAAAGCTGGAGTAACTCAGCGGGACAGGCAGCATCTCTGGTGAGAAGGAATGGGTGACGTTTCGGGTCGAGACCCTTCTTCAGTCTCGATCCGAAACGTCACCCATTCCTTCTCTCCAGAGATGCTGCCTGCCCCACTGAGTTACTCCAGCATTTTGCCTACCTTCGATTTAACTGCATCTGCAGTTCTTTCCTATACACATATATATATATATATATATATATATATATATATATATATATATATATATAGACTGGGTCACTCCAGCTTTTTGTATCTATCTCAGGGAAAATCTGGATAGTCATGAGAACAAAATGAGTAGAAGGGGGTGGTGATTAGAGAGGGGAGGAAGTATTATATGAAGCATAAGGTCAGAGGGGAAAGATTTAAAAGGAACCTGCGGGGGCAACTTTCTCACTCAGGGGATGGTGGGTATATGGAGCGAGCTGCCTGAGGAGGTGGTTGAGGCAGGACCTATAACAACAATTAAAAGACATTTGAACTGGTCCGTGGATAGTTCATAAGTCATAGGAGCAGAATTAAGCCATGTTGTCCATCGAGTCTGGTTCGCTATGGCTGATCTATATTTCCCTCTCAGCCCCAGACACCCGCCCTAATCAAGAACCGGTCAATCTCTGTTTCAAAAATACCCAATGACTTGGCCTCCACAGCCGTCTATGGCAATGATGGGAAAAGCTGGAGTAACTCAGCGGGACAGGCAGCATCTCTGGGCAGAAGGAATGGGTGACGTTTTGGATCGAGACTGAAGAAGGGTCTCGACCCGAAACGTCACGAATTCCTTCTCTCCAGAGATGCTGCCTGACCCGCTGAGTTACTCCAGCTTTTTGTGTCTACCTTCGGTTCAAACCAGCAGCTGCAGTTCCTCCTTACACATAGGAAATGTTTAGCTGCAGATGGGCCAGGTGTAGATGGGGCATCTTGATCAGCATGGGAAGGTTGGGCCCTGGGACTTGTTTTCATGCTGTAATGACCTTATGGCAAGGACGGAGCCATTGGGCTGAATGGCCTACTTCTGTCTGCTAAACGCTGCCAACATTTCTGCCTGCTCCCTGCCCCCATCCTCGAAAGCTTCAGAAGACGCAAGAAATCCGTACACAGGCGGGATATTGTCTGATTACGGTATGGAACTTTCACCATGGATTGAAAGGCATTCCTCTGGCATCGTGTCAACTTGCATTCCCCCCCCCCCCCCCCCCCACCCACCCACCCCCTCGAGGAGATAACAGCATTTCAATGAGGGTGAATTCAGCTCTCGGTTAAAAATGTGGATCAGCAGGTGGATCTTGCAGGGGGGAGCGTGGGGCAGGGCAGCTGATGAGACCGCCACCACGGACACATGCTGATCACTTATAGAGATCAGTGTTGCTGCAGCTCACACAAACAGCCCTCAAAGCAGGCAGGGCATAACCCAAACAGAGTCGGCAGTCCCCTGCAGCTAGCCGCTTTGGAGTGGGAGAAGTGACTTGGAGTAGCTGGGAGAGCAGGGTGAGCTGATCGCTATCTGCCGCCACTAGTCCACACAGCAGTGCAGAAGAACTGAAGGCTCCCCCCCCCTGCGAGAATCTGCCTCCCCAAGGCTTCCAACCTGAGGCTGAATGCAATTTGGACTGGAGGGTTATTGTTGTCACGGATGCCATGTTGCTACACAATTCGTGTGTGCCTGCCTGAAGTAATCTACAGATCAAAACCCCAAAATGCTGGAGTAACTCAGCGGGTCAGGCAGCTTCCTGGAAGATCGTGGGTAGGTGACATTTCATAGAAACATAGAAAACAGGTGCAGGAGTCAGCCACTCGGCCCTACGAGCCTGCACCGCCATTCAATATAACCATATGATCATCCAAAATCAGTACCCCGTTCCTGCTCTCTCCCCCATATCCCTTGATTCCATTAGCCCAAAGAGCTAAATCTAATTATCTCGGGTCGGTAACCATCTTCAGACAGGACCTGGTCTCAATAGACAATAAACAATAGACATTTTTGTCTACCTTCGATTTTCCAGCATCTGCAGTTCGTTCTTTAAAAAAAGGAGTAGGCCATTCGGCCCTTCGAGCCAGCACCGCCATTCAATGTGTTCACGGCTGATCATCCCCAATCAGTACCCCGTTCCTGCCTTCTCCCCATATCCCCTCACTCCAATATCGTTAAGAGCCCTATCTAGCTCTCTCTTGAAAGTAGCCAGAGAACCGGCCTCCACCGCCCTCTGAGGCAGAGAATTCCACGGACTCACCACTCTCTGTGAGAAAAAAGTGTTTCCTCGTCTCTGTTCTAAATGGCTTACCCCTCATTCTTAAACTGTGTGGCCACTGGTTCTGGACTCCCCCAACATCGGGAACATGTTTCCTGTCTCCAGCGTGTCCAAACCCTTAACAATCTTACGTTTCAATAAGATCCCCTCTCATCCTTCTAAACAAGCCCAGCCGCACCAAGAAGGGTCCCGGCCCAAAACGTCACCTCTCCATGTTCTCCAAGCAAGCAAGTTTATTTATATAGGTAGACAAAAATGCTGGAGAAACTCAGCGGGTGAGGCAGCATCTATGGAGCGAAGGACATAGGCGACTGAAGAAGGATCTCGACCCGAAACGTTGCCTATTTATGCTCCATAGTTGCTGCCTCACCCGCTGAGTTTCTCCAGCATTTTTGTCTACCGTCGACTTTCCAGCATCTGCAGTTCCTTCTTTAAAAAACGTTTTTTTACACAGCACATTTCAGCACCAAGGCAATTCAAAGTGCTTTACACAAGCATTAAAAAGCAAAAGCAATTAAAAACAGTCATTAAAAAAAAACAGAAAATGAAAACAAGCTAAAATAGAATAAGACAAGAATAAAATACAAGAATAAAAATTACAGTGCAGTATTAGAAATGAATAATTATTTAATTTAATTCAAATTAAAAGTAACTGATGGTATGCTGCCTGACCCATTGAGTTTGCCCAGCATTTCTGTGTCTTTCCTTGGTAAACCAGCATCTGCAGTTCCTTGCCTTCGTAGAGTCTGTCCTCACCTTCTCCACCATGGTCTGGTTTGGCTCAGCCACCAAGCACGACACCCGGCGGCTGCAGCCAATCGTCCGATCAGCAGAGAAGGTTATTGGCTGCAACCTTTCCCTCATTGGTGAACTGGGCCGGGAAGCGAGCGGGCAAGATCATCTCTGACCCCTCTCACCCTGGCCACAAACTCTTTGAATCACTTCCCTCTGGAAGGCGACTCCGGACTGTCAAAGCTGCCGCAGCCAGACCTAAAAACATTTTTTTTTTCCCACGAGTAGTTGCTCTACTCAACAGCCAAAAATCTGTAGCCTCCTTTTGCTCTGGTATTTTATGTAATTCACATGTTTAGTCGATAATGTATTATTATTAATGTTTTATGTGTAATTCCAGCATTTAGTGTCTTTCCTTGGAAAACCAGCATCTGCAGTTCCTTGCTTGTACATAATCTACAGGCTATGGTGGAGCAGCAGTAGAATTGAAGCCAGGCACTCGGGTTCATTCCTGACTAGGGGAGGGGAGCTCTCTGTGTGGAGTTTGTACGTTCTCCCTGTGACAACGGGTGCTCCGGTTTCCTCCCACATTCCAAAGACACGCAGGTTTGTCGTTGGTGAATCGCCTGGCCGGCACGGACTCAGTGGGCCGAAGGGCCTGTTTCCAAGCTGCGTCTCTAAACTAAACTAAACTCTGGCGTGGTAGGGGCCCATCACAGCCGCCAACCTTCTGGGAGAGCAAGGCCAAAAGTTTTTTTTTTTTTAAAAGCATCCTCTGTGAAACGGTTAAAAGGGAGCGACATGCCAAATGGGTCAGTAGCTGATGTCAGGCGAGCCTCTCCCCCGCCAGTTGCCGAACAACGCGAGCGGCAACGAGGAAACTGGGCCCTGAATGCTCGCGATGTCACGGCCAGAACTCTTTCACGCTGCAGAATGAGATGAAAAGGGCCGGAGGACAAAAGAGCGGCGGAGGGGAGGAAAAGGCGGACGTCTGTTTGGTAAACAAGTGGCCGGAGAGGATGCCCGCTCTCCACGTCGGAGTGGCTTGGCAAGAGGCCGCCGGCTTAATTCAGGGGGACTTTCAAGCATGCCAGCGGAAGCAACAATCCATCTCTGTCGACGCTTTGAAACTCTTGCTTCCGCATAAATGTTCCTGGATGTTGTCCATTCTTCTCCTTCCATGGTCCGGGTAACCAGGGTTCATCGGAAGTGGATAGACAGTACGAGATACAAGATACATCTACTTGTCACATGTACCAGTTGGCACAGAGAAATGTGTGGTCACCATACTGCCGTACGAATAAAAAAAGGGCACAACACTCGAGCATAAAACATCCCCACACAGCAGAATCAAAAGTTTCCCACTGTGAGGGAAGGCACCAAAGTTCAGGCCTCTTCCTCTGATGTTCTTTGATGTTCACCCGTGGCCCCCCCCCCCCGCAGTCGCCGCTACGGGCGGCCCCATCGCTGGAACTCCGACGTCGGAACGGGAGGACAACCTCAGCGGCTTGGACCTCCGAATCAGCCGCTTCCTACCGGAGTCACCTCATTCTGGAACCTTCCTCAAAACCAACAGCACTGTTCTAATGTTCTTCCAGTCAACCCAACACCACCTATTTACTCCCTCACCCCCCCCCACAAGAGAGAGCTAGATAGGACTCTATTAAAGATAGCGGAGTCAGGGGATATGGAGAGAAGGCAGGAACGGGGTACTGATTGGGGATGATCAGCCATGATCACATTGAATGGCGGTGCTGGCTCGAAGGGCCGAATGGCCTACTCCTGCACCTGTTGTCTATTGTCAATTGACTCCGCATTCAGCCCTTCGAGCCAGCACCGCCATTCAATGTGATCACGGCTGATCATCCCCAATCAGTACCCCGTTCCTGCCTTCTCCCCATATCCCCTGACTCCGCTATCTTTAAGAGCCCTATCTAGCTCTCTCTTGAAAGCATCCAGAGAACTGGCCTCCACCGCCCTCTGAGGCAGAGAATTCCACAGACTCACCACCCTCTGTGAGAAAAATTGTTTCCTCGTCTCCGTTCTAAATGGCTGACCCCTTATTCTTAAACTGAGTGAGTGGCCCCCGGTTCTGGAGCTAGATTGGGCACTTAAAGATAGCGGAGTCAGGGGTTATGGGGAGAATGGGCCGAATGGCCTACTCCTGCACCTATTGTCTATTGTCACATACAACACTGCCTGTGATCTGTGCTAAAGCATATTTACCTTCATCCAAATGTAGGGCGTGGGACATTGCAACCTTCACGTGGTCTGCCCTGTTTCAACGAAAGCAATCAACCTGGCGTGCACAATCAAATAAGATGAAATAGAACAAGTTGTCCGACAACGTTAGGCTGCACACGCCACACGCAAGAATAAGAAGATCCATAAGTATTCGGCTGTTGAGTGGGGGGGGGGGGAGATTTAATAGGAACCTGAGAGGGGGTAACATTTTTACACAAAGCAATAGACAATAGACAATAGGTGCAGGATTAGGCCATTAAGCCTGCACCGCCATTCAATATGATCACAGCTGATCATCCAACTCAGTATCCCGTACCTGCCTTCTCTCCATACCCCCTGATCCCTTTAGCCACAAGGGCCACATCTAACTCCCTCTTAAATATAGCCAACGAACTGACCTCAACTACCTTCTGTGGCAGAGAATTCCACAGATTCGTCACTCTCTCTGTTAAAAATGTTTTCCTCATCTCGGTCCTAAAGGACAACAGACAATAGACAAGTTACCATTTAACAAACTGTTGCCATTGAAAGTGCTGCTAAAACTCGTAATGGGCCGTCTATGAACTGCACTTACATAAAAACATAGAAAATAGGTGCAGGGGGAGGCCATTCATCCCTTCGAGCCTGTACCGTCATTCAATGTGATCATGGCTGATCGTCCCCAATCAATAACCCGTGCCTGCCTTCTCCCCATATCCCTTGATTCCACCAGCCCCTAGAGCTCGATCTAACTCTCTCTTAAATCCATCCAGTGACTTGGCCTCCACTGCCCTCTGTGGCAGGGAATTCCACAAATTCACAACTCTCTGGGTGAATGCTATAGACAATAGACAGTAGGTGCAGGAGTAGGCCATTCAGCCCTTCGAGCCAGCACCGCCATTCAATGTGATCACGGCTGATCATCCCCAATCAGTACCCCGCTCCTGCCTTCTCCCCCATATCCCCTGACTCCGCTATCTTTAAGAGCCCTATCCAGCCCTCTCTTGAAAGCATCCACCGCCCTCTGAGGCAGAGAATTCCACAGCATGGTGGGTGTTTGGAACAAGCCGCTGGAGGAGGCAAGTGAGGCAGGTGCTATCCCAACGTTTAAGAAACATTTACACAGGTACATGGATAGGACGGATTTGGAAGGAAATGGGCCAAATGCAGCAAGATGGGACATCTGCCTGGTTGTGTTACTCGAAATATTACCAGGTAGTTCCTTGACGAGAAATGAGAGCAAATGCTTTGAATCAGAGCCATTTCCCACTGCAGATTAGTGTATAATTTGCCATTATTTTCCACAAACTCTTCCTGCATTTTCCTACGAGACTACTCTAATTACTACAGATTGGAACATGGAATCACAGTTGATCTTGCTAATGCTAATCTCCAGGGCGCTAATATTTCCTTGTGTAATTTTCATGTGATTATATGTATTTTTAGTTGGAAAAACTGCACAAGATCTTACGCAGCATTAAGCCGGTCATTTAGTGTGTTGTATTTGCTAATCCCCCTGCATGGATTGAAAAGGGGCTGACATTGAAACGTGAAAATTAACAAACTCCAGATGCTGGGAATGTGGAATTAAAAATAGAAACTGCTGGAAACACTCAACGGGTCAGGCAGCATCTGTGGAAAGGGGCAATGGGGATATTGCGTGAGAGCTTAAAGAACAGGAAGAGACAGAGACCATATTCCCCTCACGGCTGCTCTGTCTTTCTGGGCTTTAAATAGACAATAGACAACAGGTGTAGGAGTAGGCCATTCGGCCCTTCCAGCAAGCACCGCCATTCAATGTGATCACGGCTGATCATCCCCAATCATTACCCCGTTCCTGCCTTCTCTCCATATCCACTGACTCCGCTGTCTTTAAGAGCCCTATCTAGCTCTCTCTTGAAAGCATCCAGAGAACCGGCCTCCACCGCCCTCTGAGGCAGAGAATTCCACAGACTCACCACTCTCTGTGACAAAAAGTGTTTCCTCGTCTCCGTTCTAAATGGCTTACCCCTTATTCTTAAACTGTGTGTGTGTGGCCCCTGGTTCTGGACTCCCCCAACATCGGGAATATGTTTCCTGCCTCTCTAGCGTTTCCAAGCCCTTATATGTTTCAATGAGATCCCCTCCATTCCTTCTAAACTCCAGAGCGTACAAGCTCAGCTGCTCCATTCTCTCTAAACATAAAGCCGGAGGGCCTGTTACTGGGCTGACCCGCGCAGCCTGAAGGCTTCCAAATGGGCCGCAGCTGTGTACTGGGAATGCGGAGGAGGCCTTTATCGAGGCTAATCCCACTCCAACAGAGTGTGGCCCAGCGAGTCCGCGCAGACCAGCGATCCCCGCACACTTAAGGGCCTGTCCCACTTTCACCACCTAATTCACGACCTTTATTACTTGTGGACATTTTTCATCAGGCTAGAAAAAACGCCCCGGCCTACTTGATGCCACGAGTACCTACGACTAGCATCACGGCCTGCTACGACCTACCTACGACCTACCTACGACCTCGTGACGACCATGCTGCGAGTACGAGTCAAGGGCAAACCCGGCAGAGGTCGTGAATTAGGTCGTGAAAGTGGGACAGGCCCCTTAACGCTATCCTGCACACCCCAGGGACAATTTTCATTTACTCCGAGCCAATTACCCTACAAACAATAGACAATGGGTGCAGGAGTAGGCCATTCGGCCCTTCGAGCCAGCACCGCCATTCATTGTGATCGTGGCTGATCATCCCCAATCAGTACCCCGTTCCTGCCTTCTCCCCATATCCACTGACTCCGCTATCATTAAGAGCCTTATAGCTCTCTCTTGTGGGGGGAGGTGGGTAGACTGGAAGAATGTTAGAACAGTGCTGTTAATAACTCGCTTATTTTTAAGAGCCCTATCTAGCTCTCTCTTGAAAGCATCCAGAGAACCGGCATCCACCGCCCTCTGAGGCAGGGCATTCCACAGGCTCACCACTCTCTGTGAGAAAAAGTGTTTCCTCGTCTCCGTTCCGTTTGGAAACCGGAGATCCCGGAGAAAACCCACTCAGGTCACGGGAGGGGGGACGGAATGTACAAACTCCGTACAGACAAGCACCCGTAGTCGGGATCAAACCCGGGTCCCCAGAGCAGTTAGGCAGCAACCCCAACGCTGCGCGCACTGTTAGTATGTTGTCGATACATTAACACAGTCCAGTAAACAGCATCACCAGCGAGCCCACTGTCACGGCAGCATATCCCAGTTCCAGCAAGCAGGTGGAGCAAACCATCCCATCAACAGACAGCTTAGAAACATGGAAAATAGGTGCAGGAGGAGGCCATTCGGCCCTTCGAGCCAGCACCGCCATTCAATATGACCATGGCTGATCGTCCATTTAGTCAGATGGTGGTGAAGGGCGATGTTTGCTTGAGAGATCAAGAGGAAACCACGAGTTTTCGCTGGTGGGAGAGTCTAGGACTAGAGGGCACAGCCTCGGAATAAGAGGATGTACCTTTAGAAAGACGAGGAGAGAATGTTTTCGCCAGAGGGCGGTGAATCTGTGGAATGGGGGCCAAGTCAGTGGGCATATTTAAGGGAGAGATAGATAGATTCTTGATTAGTGCGGGTGTCGGGGGTTATGGGGAGAAGGCAGGAGAATGGGGTTAGGAGGGGGAGATAGATCAGCCGTGATTGAATGGCGGAGGAGACTTGATGGGCCGAATGGCCTAATTCTGCTCCTATCCCTTATGATCTTACTAAAATGCAACATTTTATATTTGCTTCTGGTTTCGGTAGTGGCTGCCTGGTGAGTCAATGACTGCATGACATAGAAACACAGAAAATAGGTGCAGGAGGAGGCCGCTCGGCCCTTCGAGCCAGCACCGCCATTCAATGTGATCATGGCTGATCGTCCGCTATCAATAACCCGTGCCTGCCTTCTCCCCATATCCCTTGACTCCACCAGCCCCTAGAGCTCTATCTAACTCTCTCTTAAATCCATCCAGTGACTTGGCCTCCACTGCCCTCTGTGGCAGGGAATTCCACAGATTCACAACTCTCTGGGTGAAAACGTTTTTTCTCACCTCAGTCTTAAATGACCTCCCCTTTATTCTAAGACTGTGTGTGGCCCCTGGTTCTGGACTCGCCCAACATTGGGAACATTTTTCCTGCATCTAGCTTGTCCAGTCCTTTTATAATTGTATATGTTTCTGTAAGATTCCTCCCCCTCATCCTTCTAAACTCCAGTGAATACAAGCCTAGTCTGTTCAATCTTTCCTCATATGACAGTCCCGCCATCCCAGGGATCAATCTGGTGAACCTACGCTGCACTGCCTCAATCACAAGGATGTCCTTCCTCAAATTAGGAGACCAAAACTGTACACAATACTCCAGATGTGGTCTCACCAGAGCCCTATACAACTGCAGAAGAACCTCTTTACTCCTGACTGCAGAAGAACCTCTAAAGTCCAGTGAATACAAGCCTAGTCTTATCAATCTTTCCTCATATGACAGTCCCGCCATCCCTGGGATCAATCTGGTTAAAAACAACTGTGAACGTGCGAGTCGACATCTCTACACTTATGCAAGAGTTCTTAAGTACTTGGCAATGTCACCCATCAAATAGCTGGTCCTTAATACAAATGCAAGCTGGCAGTGTGTAGCCCTGCACCCAGTACAGCTGGATGTCCTCACAGTCTGGAGAAGTGATTTGACTCCCCTGCCCCCCCCCCCCCCCCCCCACCCCCACTAACACCCCCCCCCCCCCTCCCTTACCCGCCATCATTCTTGCCGCAGCCTCCCACATTTTCTCAACAGTAAGCTAGCTGTTGAGACGTGCCGCCTGTTCAGCTGCCTGCCTGCCTGCCTGCCCGACCGCAGAGAGTGTCGCAAAGGGCCAATGGCAGCTCAGGAGCCCCGACGTGTGACACACAGCAGGAGAGGCCTGTGTTTGTGTGCTGCCCACCGGGTGGCGCTTAGATGGCAGCCTCGCCGACAGTCTGTCTGTCCTTTTTGGGTTTTTTTTGTTGTTGTTCGTTTTAGTGTTTTTTAAAAGTTTATCTTCAAGTTCATGGACAGACTCGGCTTGTACTCGCCGGAATTTAGAAGATTGAGGGGGGATCTTATAGAGACCTGCAAAATTCATAAGGGGTTGGACAGGCGAGATGCAGGAAGATTGTTCCCGATGTTGGGGAAGTCCAGGACAAGGGGTCACACAGTTTAAGGATAAGGGGGTACACAAAAAGCTGGAGAAACTCAGCGGGTGCAGCAGCATCTAAGGAGCGAAGGAGATAGTCGACGTTTCGGGTCGAGACCCTTCTTCAGACGGGGATAAGGGGGAAGTCTTCTAGGACCGAGATGAGAAAATCATTTTTCACACAGAGAGTGGTGAATCTGTGGAATTCTCTGCCACAGAAGATAGTTGGGGCCAGTTCATTGGCTATATTTAACAGGGAGTTGGATGTGGCCCTTGTGGCTAAAGGGATCAGGGGGTATGGAGAGAAGGCAGGTACGGGATACTGAGAGATCAGCCATGATCATATTGAATGGCGGTGCAGGCTCGAAGGGCCAAATGGCCTACTCCTGCACCTATTGTCTATGTTTCTATGTTCTCTGGTTTGTTTAATGTGGGGGAGGGGGGAGGGGGGGAGGGGGAAACATTTCTCCAATCTCTTACCTTGCTGGAGATGCGACTGTGTTCCGGATCGTATCTCCGGTCGTTCTGCGGCCTGACATCGTGGAGCTGGAGGCCTCGCTCGGGACTGACTTTGAGCCCCACCTTAGCACCCGTCGGAGGCCGCCGAAAAATTTCCAACATGTTGAAAATCCAGCGGGAGACCAGAAAGACGCCACGACTCTTTGGGCGACTGAGGAGAGGACTCACGACATGTCGCGGGGGTGAAGCCTCTATAGTCGCCAAAAGAGTCGTACCTCGGTCTGGTAGCCGCTGGATTTTCAACCTACTGTGACCAGCAAATCGGCGAAAAAAAGTGAGACAGGCCCTTAACTCAAGATGTTGTCTGGCCCGCTGAGTTACTCCGGCATATTGTGTCTTTCCATTATATTAATGGGAGCTTATGTCATGTTGTTACTTGTGGTCGGAGCACCAAGGCAAATTCCTTGTATGTGAATACTTGGCCAATAAACTTACTTACTGTTGACGAAGAAACTGCAGATGCTGGAGAATCGAGGGTTACACAAAAAGCTGGAGAAACTCAGCGGGTGCAGCAGCATCTAAGGAGCGAAGGAGATAGGCGACGTTTCGGGTCGAGACCCTTCTTCAGACTGGTCAGGGATCAGGGAAACGAGAGATATAGACGGTGATGTGGAGAGATAAAGAACAATGAATGAAAGATATGCAAAAAAGTATCGATGATAAAGGGAACAAGCCATTGTAAGCTGTTTGTGGTGTGAAAATGAGAAGCTGGTGCGACTAGGGTGGGGGAGGGAGATAGAGATAGAGGGAATGCCAGGGCCCCGAGGGCTGAGGGAGAGGTGGGAGGGGGAGGAGACAGCAAGGGTTAACAGAATTGAGAAAATTCAATGTTCAAGCCCAGAGGATGCAGACTCCCCAAGCGGAATATGAGGTGCTGTTCCTCCAACTTGCGGTGTCGCTCACTCTGGCCGTGGAGGAGGCCCAGGACCGAGAGGTCGGATACGGAATGGGAGGGGGAGTTGAAGTGCTGAGCCACCGGGAGGTCGGGTTGGTTATTGCGGACCGAGCGGAGGTGTTCGGCGAAGCGATCGCCAAGCCTCCGCTTGGTCTAAACTTACTTACTTACTTGTTCAAGATTCAAGATTCAAGAGGGTTTATTATCATCTTATTATAGCCATATACACAGTACACAGTGCAATGAGATAGCGTTTCCCCAGAACCTCAGTGACACACAG
Organism: Okamejei kenojei; assembly: GCA_035221665.1. NCBI lineage: Eukaryota > Metazoa > Chordata > Chondrichthyes > Rajiformes > Rajidae > Okamejei > Okamejei kenojei. The sequence continues at coordinate 4,248,605 of CM069173.1, forward strand.
AACACAATTGGACAACATCCTACACATATAGATATACTACGCTATACACACGGTGCAAAACCTTCCTTACTAAAGTGCAACAGAGTAAATAGAAAACGCAGGACGGTAGACAATAGTGCAACAGAGTGCAATGTTTAAAATATAATGTATACAAGTATCTTTTATTGTCATTCAAACTTTTCAGTCTGAACGAAATTGCAAACCTTTGCAGTCATATCATAGAATCAAATAACAGAACACACAATGAACACAGTTTAACATCCACCACAGTGAGTCTACCAGGCACCTCCTCACTGTGATAGACAATAGACAATAGACAATAGACAACAGGAGGAGGCCATTTGGCCCTTCGAGACAGCACCGCCATTCAATGTGATCACGGCTGATCATCCCCAATCAGTACCCCGTCCCTGCCTTCTCACCATATCCCCTAACCCCGCTATTTTTAAGAGCCCGATCTAGCTCTCTCTTGAAAGCATCCATAGAATGTCCAGAACCAGGGGCCACACAGTCTTAGAATAAAGGGGAGGCCATTTAAGACTGAGGTGAGAAAAAAAACGTTTTCACCCAGAGAGTTGTGAATTCATGGAATTCCCTGCCACAGAGGGCAGTGGAGGCCAAGTCACTGGATGGATTTAAGAGAGAGTTAGATAGAGCTCTCGGGGCTAGTGGAGTCAAGGGATATGGGGAGAAGGCAGGCACGGGTTATTGATAGGGGACGATCAGCCATGATCACAATGAATGGCGGTGCTGGCTCGAAGGGCCGAATGGCCTCCTGCACCTATTTTCTATGTTTCTTTGCACGTGAACCATGTTCCTCCATTCCCTCTGCACTAACATGTGCCGATCCAAAAAGCCTCTTAAACAACACAGCACAGAGCATAGGTAGAACAGAGAGAGCTGGATAGGGCTCTTAAAGATAGCGGAGTCAGGGGATATGGGGAGAAAGGCAGGAACGGGGTACTGATTGGGGATGATCAGCCATGATCACATTGAATGGCAGTGCTGGCTCGAAGGGCCGAATGGCCTACTCCTGCACCTACTGTCTATTGTCTATAGCATTCACCCAGAGAGTTGTGAATTTGTGGAATTCCCTGCCACAGAGGGCAGTGGAGGCCAAGTCACTGGATGGATTTAAGAGAGAGTTAGATCGAGCTCTAGGGGGCTGGTGGAATCAAGGGATATGGGGAGAAGGCAGGCACGGGTTATTGATAGGGGACGATCAGCCATGATCACATTGAATGACGGTACAGGCTCGAAGGGATGAATGGCCTCCTCCTGCACCTATTTTCTATGTTTTTATGTAACTGCAGTTCATAGACGGCTCATTACGAGTTTAGCAGCACTTTCAATGGCAACAGTTTGTTAAATGGTAACTTGTTACGGTTTTGTTAAACGGTTGCAGCACTGTTGCTGCTGGTTGAGGTACTGTGCAAATGGCGCATGCATATCTTGCCATCTGTTTCAGCCTGCCTGATGATTGAGCTGTTTTAATCTTGAAAATCAGATTTGCTGTGCTACATTGCAAAAAAATAATAGCGAAGTTCAGATATATTATTTCTGATTCCCTTCCTTCCACGTCAGCCCTGCCTCTCCCTCTCTTGCCTCATGGGTTTCGAGAAGCAGTATGATTTGCACTCCAAGGATTTTAAGGGCTGCAATCACGTCGAATCTCTTGGCGTGGTACAGGGCTATGGGCACCCGAACCTACGGGCACCATACAGACTATTATTTAAATGGTGGCCGATTAGGAAAAGGGGAGATGCAGCGAGACCTGGGTGTCATGGTACACCAGTCATTGAAAGTAGGCATGCAGGTGCAGCAGGCAGTGAAAAAAGCGAATGGTATGTTAGCTTTCATAGCAAAAGGATTTGAGTACAGGAGCAGGGAGGCTCTACTTCAGTTGTACAGGGTCTTGGTGAGACCACACCTGGAGTATTGCGTACAGTTTTGGTCTCCAAATCTGAGGAAGGACATTATTGCCATAGAGGGAGTGCAGAGAAGGTTCACCAGACTGATTCCTGGGATGTCAGGACTGTCTTATGAAGAAAGACTGGATAGACTCGGTTTATACTCTCTGGAATTTAGGAGATTGAGAGGGGATCTGATAGAAACTTACAAAATTCTTAAGGGTTGGACAGGCTAGATGCAGGAAGATTGTTCCCGATGTTGGGGAAGTCCAGGACAAGGGGTCACAGCTTAAGGATAAGGGGGAAATCCTTTAAGACCGAGATGAGAAAGACTTTTTTCACACAGAGAGTGGTGAGTCTCTGGAACTCTCTGCCACAGAGGGTAGTTGAGGCCAGTTCATTGGCTATATTTAAGAGTGAGTTGGATGTGGCCCTTGTGGCTAAGGGGATCAGAGGGTATGGAGAGAAGGCAGGTACGGGATACTGAGTTGGATGATCAGCCATGATCATATTGAATGGCGGTGCAGGCTCGAAGGGCTGAATGGCCTACTCCTGCACCTAATTTCTATGTTTCTATGTTTCTATACACGCGAATAAGCTCCCATAATATTTTTTCTATCCTTAATTAGAAAAAAGTATAGAAACACTTTATATTAAATTCTTAATATTAGTGCGAATATAGATATCATTAGTTGTATGAAAATATTATTAATGTCTTGTATTTTTAATTACATAAAATTGTGTAGTTTCAACTATATAATAATTTAGAAATATAAAGTCAATAATAATACAAACTCTTATTATTATGAAAATATAATGAATATTATAGAAGTTCGGTTAATATTGTGTATTATACAATTATAACATGGGGGACTTGTATTTTGAAATCAGAGGAAATATGGATATTATGAGTAGTATGAGTATATTGTTAATATTAGGAATGTACTATACACACTCCCAATTATACAAAATGAATAACCTTGATATGTATAATTGATAATATTACAAAATATAAACAGTATCAATTTATCATTAATATTATATATTTTTTATCGTCGTATAAGAGTGTACTTTGTAATTACTTTGTTTCTATAAAAAAAACAAAAAAAAAGCTCCCATAATATAATAGTAAGATACAATATGCCAGAGTAACTCAGCGGGTCAGACGACGTCTTGAGTTAAGGGCCTGTCCCACTTAGCGATTGTTTTCGCCGACTGCCGGCACCCGTCACAGGTTGCCGAAATTTTTCAACATGTTGAAAATCCAGAACCAGGTACGACACTTGGTGCAGGATGACCTGGACAGGTTGGGGGAGTGGGCAGATGCATGGCAGATGAGGTTTGGCTATCCACTTTGGTAGCAAAAGAAGGAAGGCAGATGACTATCTAAATGGCGTCAAGTTGGGAAAAGGGGAAGTACAACGGGATCTGGGGGGTCCTTGTACATCAGTCTACGAAAGTAAGCATGCAGGTACAGCAGGCAGTGAGGAAAGCCAAGCCTTTATAACAAGAGGAATCGAATATAGGAGCAAAGAGGTCCTTCTGCAGTTGTACAGGGCCCTAGTGAGACCACACCTGGAGTATTGTGTGCAGTTTTGGTCCCCTTATTTGAGGAAGGACATTCTTGCTATTGAGGGAGTGCAGCATAGGTTTACAAGGTTAATACCCGGGATGGCGGGACTGTCATATGCTGAGAGAATGGAGCGGCTGGGCTTGTACACTCTGGAGTTTAGAAGGATGAGAGGGAATCTCATTGAAACATGTAAGATTGTTAAGGGTTTGGACACGCTAGAGGCAGGAAACATGTTCCCGATGTTGGGGGAGTCCAGAACCAGGGGCCACACACACACAGTTTAAGAATAAGGGGTAAGCCATTTAGAACGGAGACGAGGAAACACTTTTTCTCACAGAGAGTGGCGAGTCTGTGGAATTCCCTGCCTCGGAGGGCGGTGGAGGCCGGTTCTCTGGATACTTCCAAGAGAGAGCTAGATAGGGCTCTTAAAAATAGCAGAGTCAGGGGATATGGGGGAGAAGGCAGGAACGGGGTACTGATTGGGGATGATCAGCCACGATCACGTTGAATGGCGGTGCTGGCTCGAAGGGCCGAATGGCCTACTCCTGCACCTAGTGTCTATTGTCTATTGTTTGCCTGTCTTGGCTGTAAGGTGTCCTTGAGAGTCCTGAAAGGCGCCCATAAATAAAATGCATTATTATTATTTTTATTTTTACTCCCATAAACACATCTTGACGGGCAGAGTTAGCCGCCTAATGTGACAGGGCTCGCTGTTATCAGCTCAGCAGCTCAAAAATGGCCCGTCGGTTCCAGCGATTGTTCCATTGCCATAGACCATCAAGCCCAAATCCCAAACTCCAGTTCACTAACCGGATAATCGTCCCTGCATATTAATGTCTTCAATTATTTCGGGGGGAATTTCATTTTAACGACTGATTAAAGAATGAAGCAGGCTGCGGCAGCCTCGTTGCCTCCTGTCAGCTTCCTGCTCACACAACATGCCCTTTGTGCGCTGTGTATCTGCGATCTAAACACATGAACAGTCAAATAAATGAGGGGTGGAGAGCCAGTCCTCATGAATATAACATGTATATGTCTCAACCTCCTACACTTGACTACCCTAAAGGGCCTGTCCCACTTTCACGACAGTCATTGTGATCATGGCTGATCGTCCCCAATCAATAACCCGTGCCTGCCTTCTCCCCATATCCCTTGACTCCACTAGCCCCTAGGGCTCTATCCAACTCTCTCGTAAATCCATCCAGTGATTTGGCCTCCACTGCCCTCTGTGGCAGGGAATTCCACAAATTCGCAACTCTCTGGGTGACAATGTTTTTTCTCATCTCAGTTCTAAATGGCCTCCCCTTTATTCTTAGACTGTGTGGCCCCTGGTTCTGGACTCCCCCATCATTGGGAACATTTTTCCTGCATCTAGCTTGCGTTTAATAATTTTATATGTTTCTATAAGATTCCCCCTCATCCTCCTAAACTCGGTGAATACAAGCCTAGTCTTTTCAGTCTTTTCTCTTAAGACAGTCCCGCCATCTAAAGTCTAAAGGGCCTGTCCCACTTACGCGACCCTGGCTCGCAAATTACGCGACCTCGCGGTCGCTTGAGGTGTTCGGGCACCGTACGACCGCGTGGGGCTGGTCCCGACATCGCGTGGGGCTCCGAAATTGTTGCAGTGGCCAAAATCTTCGCGCGCCAACGGCCTGTCGGCCCGCAGGCGCATTGCGGTCGTACACAGCGTCTTGACAGCGTACGCCTAGCGCGTGACGTCACCACCCCGCGCGGCGTTGCGTGATGATGTCACTGCCCGGCGCCCAAATTCAGTCGGCCCGCCTCCTGCCCAGCCGACTGGCCAGCGTGACGCAGATTACATTACGCGCGACCTTAGCGCGAACTTCACGTGAACTTCGCTTCCGTTTGGTCGCGCCAAACGCAGGCAATCGCATGCAAGTGGGACAGGTGTCTAAAGTCTCAGACCTATTAGACTTCAGTGTCTAAAGTCTAATAGGGCTCTTAAAGATAGCGGAGTCGGGGGACATGGGGAGAAGGCAGGAACGGGGGACTGATTGGGGATAATCAGTGAATGATGGTGCTGGCTGGAAGGGCCGAATGGCCTACTCCAGCACCTATTGTCTATGTATCTATGGAACATTTTGCTCATTAGCTTTTTGCTAGCTCTTGGACCAACCCTACCCCCCTACCCACAGAGTCTCTTCAGTCGTTATTCTACACTTCCATAAGGGTAATTACTGCTTGCATTAATGGCGAGCATGTTTAACACCTGCAGGTTGGTTCTGATAAGGAAGCTGATTATCGTGTTTACAAAGCTGAGAACGCCCCACCTATTGTCTATCGCCTGTCACGCTGCTGCAAGCAAGATTTTTCACAGTTGCTGTACCTCACTCGAGTCAAGATTCAAGAGAGCTTATTGTCATGTGCCCCTGATAGGACAATGACATTCAGCACAACAGAACATAGTAGGCATTGACTACAGAACAGATCAGTGTGTCCATATACCATTATATAAATATATACACACATGAATAAATAAACTGATAAAGTGCAAATCACAGATTATGGGTTATTAATGTTCAAGGTTTTGTCCGAGCCAAGTTTAATAGCCTGATGGCTGTGGGGGAGTAGCTATTCCTGAACCTGGTCGTTGCAGTCTTCAGGCTCCTGTACCTTCTACCTGAAGGTAGCGGGGAGATGAGCGTGTGGCCAGGGTGGTGCGGGTCATAGAAACATAGAAACATAAAAAATAGGTGCAGGAGGAGGCCATTCGGCCCTTCGAGCCTGCACCGCCGTTCAATATGATCATGGCTGATCATCCAACTCAGTATCCCGTACCTGCCTTCTCTCCATACCCCCTGATCCCTTTAGCCACAAGGGCCACATCTAACTCCCTCTTAAATATAGCCAATGAACTGGCCTCAACTACCTTCTGTGGCAGAGAATTCCACAGATTCACCACTCTCTGTGTGAAAAATGTTTTTCTCATCTCGGTCCTAAAAGACTTCCTTCCCCCCTTATCCTTAAACTGTGTGACCCCTTGTTCTGGACTTCCCCAAATCTTCCTGCATCTAGCCTGTCCAACCCCTTAAGAATTTTGTAAGCCTCTATAAGATCTCTATAAGATCCCCCCTCAATCATCTAAATTCCAGCGAGTCTATCCAGTCTTTCTTCGTATGGAAGTCCTGCCATCCCAGGAATCAGTCTGGTGAACCTTCTCTGCACTCCCTCTGTGGCAAGAATGTCTTTCCTCAGATTAGGAGACCAGAACTGTACGCACTGCTCCATTCTCGATGATGCTGCCAGCCTTTCTGAGGCAGCGACTGAGCTGGTCGTGCAAGTGACAATAAGCCTGACTTGACTTGAACTGACCCTGGGAGCCACTGTTATCAGTACAAACGGAAGAATGCCAGACTTCCACTCTAATGTAGAAATCTAATGTGACCCCTGCTGACGACATCCCACATAAACGCACAGATCATCGAGATGGAGCCGCACAGGCTCGAAGGTCTAGGCTCCAACTTCCCAAAGTACTTTGCGCTATCTGATCACAGGCAGCCCGGCAACCTGGCTCCGACGAGCCACGGACTGGGAAAACACAGAAACAAAAGAACTGCAGACAAAAGGACACAAGGGGCCGGTGTAACTCAGCGGGTCAGGCAGCATGTCTGGGGAATATGGGTAGGCCACGTCCCAGGTCGAGACCCCTTCTTCCGACTGAATCGGGCGGTCGCGATGGAGTTGCTGCCTTATGCCCCTGTGTCCCACTTTGGAAACCTGAACGCAAACCTCTGGAGACTTTGCGCCCCCCACCCGAGGTTTCCGTGCGGTTCCCGGAGGTTTTTGTCCTCCGGCAACCACCTTCAACTGGCATCGCAACCGGGTTCGACTAAAAAAATTACCGATTTTTAAAACGGAAACCATTTTCGATCATTAGGGAGACTGACAAAAACCTCCGGGAACCGGAACAAAAGGAAACTTAAAGAAATTCTGTTTAGACGCTTTTAAGACAATAGACAATAGGTGCAGGAGGAGGCCATTCGGCCCTTCGAGCCAGCACCGCCCATCACTGAGATCACGGCTGATCATCCCCAATCAGTACCCCGTTCCTGCCTTCTCCCCATATCCCCTGACTCCATTAACCCCAAGAGCTAAATCTAACTCTCTCTTGAAAACATCCAGTGAATTGGCCTCCGCTGCCTTCTGTGGCAGAGAATTCCACAGATTCACAACTCTCTGGGTGAAAACGTTTTTTCCTCATCTCAGTCCTAAATGGCCGCTATCTTTAAGAGCTCTATCCAATTCTCTCTTGAAAGGCAGGGAATTCCACAGGAGTTTTTAACCGAGTGTGGTTTTGAGGGGAAGCTGCCTGGATTCTGTATAATCGGTAGTTTAGGTTAGTTTGGAGATACAGCGTGGAAACAGGCTCTTCGGCCTACCGAGGCTGTGCAGACCAGCGATCCCCTAACACTAGGTAGACAAAAGTTCTGGAGAAACTCAGCGGGTGCGGCAGCATCTATGGAGCGAAGGAAATAGGCAACGTTTTGGGCTGGAACCCTTCTTCAGATCCCCGAACACTATCCTTATGCCCCTGTCCCACTTCGGAATCCTAAACGGAAACCTCTGGAGACTTTGCGCCCCCCCACCCAAGGTTTCCTGAGGTTTTTGCCAGTCTCCCTAATGGTCGAAAGTGGTTTCCGTTTTAAAAAATCGGTCATTTTTTTAGTCGAAGCCGGTTGCGATGCTAGTTGAAGGTGGTTGCCGGAGGGACAAAAACCTCCGGGAACCGCACGGAAACCTTGGGTGGGGGCGCAGAGTCTCCAGAGGTTTCCGTTCAGGTCTCCTAAGTGGGACACAGGGGCATAACAGCGGACTCAGCGCCGGAGACCCGGGTTCGTGCCTGACTAGACGGAGCTGTCCGTACGGAGTTTGTACGTTCTCCCCGTGACCTGCGTGGGTTTTTCTCTGAGATCTTCGGTTTCCTCCCACACTCCAAAGACGTGCAGGTTTGTAGGTTAATTGGCTGCGCCCCAGTGCCGCGGGAGGATCGCTGGACGCAGGGCCTGTTTGCACGCTGTATCTCTAAAACTATAAGCTGGAGTGAGGACAGAGCGTGGCAGGTAAAAGATCGGCAGAGGGGAGGGGAGGGGCGGGAGGTAATGACAGGAACAAAGGCCAGAGATAAGAAGAGAAGGTGTGAGACAGGTTTGTATGGGTTGCGCGCTGTGAAGCCAGAGGGTGGAATGTAGCGGAGGGGAGAGGAGCGATAGGTGTGAGTTCAGGCAGGCGGGGGGGTGGGGGGGGGGGGGGGGGTTGCGGGCAGTTGCAGTTGATTCGCAGCCATTCGGAAGTTATTTTCCGATCGTATTTCTTAAATAAACATGACACTTGGCAACGCCAGAGCCAGTGCGTTTCCTGGCAAACCAGCGACCAGGCCAATTTACAGGAGGTCACGACCTTTCCCCAGGGATGGGACGATGCAGAACCTGGCGTGGGGGGGGGCGACCCTCGTGGGAGGGGGGGGGGGGATAGAACAATGGACAACGGAGGACCTAGGGTGGGGGGCTGTGGAACGGCGTCCCTCTTCCCATCAGAACTGCCCCCCTCCATCGACTCCTTTAAGTCGAGACTTAAAACTCATCTTTACTCTCAAGCCTTTCTTGACGTCCTCTGAGGGAGGGCTATATGTACTTATTTATGTAAGTACTCAATTTATGAAGCTTCTTCTTCTGTCGTGTGGCGTGCGCAGCCTAAAGTTGCCGGACAACCTGTTCTATTTGATCTTCCGTTTGTGCGCTGTGTCCAGTTGATTGCATTAGTCGAAACAGGGCAGACCGCGTGAAGGTTGCAATCTTCCCACCCCATCTATGAACCGCTGTTGTATAACGTTAGTACCTCCACCAATGTAGAGCACTTTGGCCAACGAGAGTTGTTTTTTAAATGTGCTTTTGAAATGAAAGTGACTTGATCTCTGACATGAGGGGGGGGGAGCACAATGGGGGCCCGGCATGGGGGGGGTGGGGGGGGGGGGGGGGACAAAAAACGGAGGGCCCCTGAGTGGGGGGGGGGGGGAGGAGGGAGGGAGAGAACAAAGGGGGTTGGGACCTGGCGCAGATACTGTGTGTACTTTGTAACATTTATCGGTGCCCTTTATGTAGCGGGTATTTGTATACCTTGGGTAAGCAAGCAATGAATTTCACCGTGACTTATCACAATAGATTATTCATTCATTCATCGTTATGACCCGCTCACCTCTGGGATTCCCTCCCTTCTCTGCCTCCCTCTCCTCCATCGAGATGCTCTCTGTCTATAATCCCTGATCCTATCCCCCCCCTCCCCTTTCCCTCTTTGGCACGACCTCCAAAGGTACTCCTGTGCGACGCTTCACCCTATTATATCGATGCTGCTGCTAATTTATCACCACTACCCGAGTACATACACACCCGGGGAGACTACGGTTCGTTGCCTCACAGCGCCAGAGACTTTCGATCCCGACTACGAGCGCTGTCTCTACGGAGTTTGCACGTTCTCCCCGTGACCCGCGTATGTTTTCTCCGGGATCTTCGGTTTCCTCCCCCACTCCAAAAGACGTGCAGGTTTGTAGGTTAATTGGCCTGGTATAAATGTAAATTATCCCTAGTGCGTGTAGGATAGAAACATAGAAACATAGAAAATAGGTGCAGGAGGAGGCCGTTCGGCCCTTCGAGCCAGCACCGCCATTCATTGTGATCATGGCTGATCGTCCCCCATCAATAACCCGTGCCTGCCTTCTCCCCATATCCCTTGACTCCACCAGCCCCTAGAGCTCTATCCAACTCTCTCTTAAATCCATCCAGTGACTTGGCCTCCACTGCCCTCTGTGGCAGGGAAATTCCACAAATTCACAACTCTCTGGGCGAAAAAGTTTTTTCTCAACTCAGTCTTAAATGACCTCCCCTTTATTCTAAGACTGTGTGGGCCCCTGGTTCTGGACTCGCCCAACATTGGGAACATTTTTCCTGCATCTAGCTTGTCCAGTCCTTTTATAATTTTATATGTTTCTATAAGATCCCCTCCACTGCGGACAACATTTTTACAACTCCTACCGAAGCCAATTAACCTACAAGCCTGTACATCTTTGGAGTGCGGGAGGAAACCGGAGCAGCTGGAAAAAACCTAAGTACGTTTATTGGCCAAGTATTCACATACAAGGAATTTGCCTTGGTGCTCCACCCACAGCATGACATACAGTGACAGTTACGAATGACTCAGAAAACATTAAACATTGATAATAATAAAACATTAATGATAAAACCCCATTGATCAAGCATGTGAACCAACAAAATACCAGATCAAAGGGAGGCTACAGATTTTTGGCTGTTGAGTAGAGCAACTACTCGTGGATAAAAACTGTTTTTATGTCTGGCTGTGGCAGCTTTGACAGTCCAGAGTCGCCTTCCAGAGGGAAGTGGTTCAAAGAGTTTGTGGCCAGGGTGAGAGGGGTCAGAGATGACCTTGCCCGCTCGCTTCCTGGCCCTTGCAGTGTACAGTTCAGCAATGGAGGGAAGGTTGCAGCCAATAACCTTCTCTGCTGATCGGACGATTCGCTGCAGCCTCCGGGTGTCGTGCTTGGTGGCCGAGCCAAACCAGACCATGATGGGGAAGGTGAGGGCGGACTCTCCCATGGCCGTGTAGAGTTGGACCATCATTGCCTGTGGCAGATTGTGTTTCCTCAGCTGCCGCAGGAAGTACGTCCTCGGTTGGGCCCTTTTTGACGCGGTCACTGGGGGAAGGTACATACGGGCCGCACCAGTGGCCAGGATCGAACCTGTAAGGCAACACCTCTACCGTTGCCCCACTGGGCCGCCCTGCTCATGTAGAGCAGGGACAGGGAACCGCAGATGCTGGTTTACGCGAAAAGTGCCGGAGTAACTCAGCGGGTCAAGCAGCATCTCTGAAGGTTTTAAGAAGGAACTGCAGATGCTGGAAAATCGAAGGCAGACACAAGTGCTGGAGGAACTCAGCGGGAGCGGCGAGTGAAGGAAGTAGGTAACGTTTCGGGCCGAAAACGTTGCCTGTTTCCTTCGCTCCACAGATGCTGCTGCACCCGCTGAGTTTCTCCAGCACTTGCATCTCTGAAGGGCATGGATAGGTGACGTTTTTGGGCCGAGCCTTCTCCAGGGGGAGGAGAAAGCTGGCAAGTAATACACAGAATGCTGGAGTAACTCAGCGGGACAGGCAGCATCCCTGGAGAGACGTTTCGGGTCGAGACTGGAGAAACGTCCCCCACTCCCTCTCTCCAGAGATGCTGCCTGTCCCGCTGAGTTACTCCAGCATTTAGTGTCCTTCCTACACATAGCAAGTAATATGTGGATACAGGCATGGTGTGGGGGGGGGGGGGGGGGGGGGGGGGGGGGGGGGGGGGGATTAACATAGAAACATGGACAATAGGTGCAGGAGGAGGCCATTCGGCCCTTTGAGCCAGCACTGCCATTCATTGTGATCATGGCAGATCGTCCCCCAATCAATAACCCGTGCCTGCCTTCTCCCCATATCCCTTGACTCCACCAGCCCCTAGAGCTCTATCTAACTCTCTCTTAAATCCATCCAGTGACTTGGCCTCCACTGCCCTCTGTGGCAGGGAATTCCATACATTCACAACTCTCTGGGTGAAAAAGTTTTTTTCTCACCTCAGTCTTAAATGACCTCCCCTTTATTCTAAGACTGTGTGTGGCCCCTGGTTCTGGACTCGCCCAACATTGGGAACATTTTTCCTGCATCTAGCTTGTCCAGTTAATTTTATAATTTTATACGTTGATAGGCAATGGTTGAAACAATGACCAGAGTACGATGCATAAGTATTTTCGATGTTCCCGATGTTTGTGGGTGTCCAGAACCAGGGGCCACACACACACACAGTTTAAGAATAAGGGGTAAGGCCATTTAGAACGGAGATGAGGAAACACTTTTTCTCACAGAGAGTGGTGAGTCTGTGGAATTCTCTGCCTGAAGAGGGCGGTGGAGGCCGGTTCTCTGGATACTTTCAAGAGAGGGCTCTTAAAGATAGCGGATAGCGGAGTCAGGGGATATGGGGAGAAGGCAGGAACGGGGTACTGATTGGGGATGATCAGCCGTGATCACATTGAGTGGCGGTGCTGGCTCGAAGGGCCGAATGGCCTACTCCTGCACCTGTTGTCTTTTGTCTATATGTGTTTGGGCTGAATTGAAAGCAAGATTTTCATTGTATCGAACCTGTGCAGCTGACAATAAGATCGACTTGACTTTAACTTTCTTCCGCTGTTGCCATATTACTAACAATATCTCCTATCTCACCTCCTCTGGCACCCTTTTCACCTCTAGCCTTTGTCAGTTACTCTACCCATCTGCCAATTACCCCCCCTCCCCTGCATCCATGTATCACCTACCAGGCTTGCCCCACTACATGTCTTTTCCAGCTTTCTCCCATACCCCCCCCTCCCCCCTTATAGGGGGGGGGGGGTTGCACGTAAGGTCATCGGGTCAAAGGGCACGACGCACGGAGCAGCTCAATCCATGTGGAGGACATGGCAGCTTCCGGCTCGTAACACGTGGAACGCGTTAACCTTCTTACCTGTTAAAAACCGCCAAAATGTGTCATTTTTCGCGCTATGAATATTTGTGGGCGCTGTCATCGAAAGCGGGAAGGTTTGCCCTGAACCCGAGATCCAGGGTGTAAGCAGCCGAAGGAGCACATCCCTCGGGACAGCCCCCACTCACCCCCCTCCCCCCCCCCCCTCCCGGGGGTCAGCGCTGCCCTCCGCTGTGGGGGGTCGGCAGCAGCCCCACACACGGGGGGGGGGGGGTCGCGGCGGCTCCGGGCAACGTCAGCTGCAGCAGAGTTTGGGGGCGGTCCGCTCCCTCCGCCCCACCAGAGTTCAACTGACTCGACTCCCCCCCGGTCAGATCGCCCGGCGCGGGGGGAGCTGAGATTCCCCCCCCCCCCCCGACCCGATGCACGTGTTTGATCTCCCAACACGACGGGCCCGACCGCCGCCGGGCTACGGGAGCCAAGTTTGTCGCGCCCGTCAACGGAAGGCTCGAGGCCCCCTTTGTTCGCCTTCCATCGCGGTGGGGAATGCGGAGCAGCCACTGTGGTGGGTGTTCATGTTAAAATACATTTTATGTGTCTTGCTGCCTTTTATTAGTATGACTAATCCAATTCCTCGTACGTTAAAAAACATACTTAACTAATAAAGTAAGTATGAGTATGAGTATGGATAGGACAGGTTTGGAGGGATATGGGCCAAGCGCAGGCAGGTGGGACATGTGTAGCTGGGACATTGTTGGCCGGTGTGGGCAAGTTGGGCCGATGGGCCTGTTATGATCAGTCTGAAGGAGGGTTTCGGCCCGAAAAACGTCGCCTATTTCCTTCTCTCCACAGATGCTGCCTCACCTGCTGAGTTGCTCCAGCATTTTTGTCTGCCTTCCACCTATCACTTGCCTTGCTCTCCTTTCCTGCTTTGTCCCACCCCCTTATTGGGAAGGTTACTGTCCTAAATAAAGCTATCCATACAACTCCAAAGAAGATCATGTTTAAGAAGGAACTGCAGATGCTGGAAAATCGAAGGTGGACAAAAAATGCTGGAGGAACTCAGCGGGTGAGGCAGCGTCTATGGAGCGAAGGAAATAGGCGACGTTTCGGGTCGAGACCCTTCTTCAGACTGAAGACCCGAAACGTCGCCTCTTTCCTTCGCTCCATAGACGCTGCCTCACCCGCTGAGTTTCTCCAGCATTTTTTGTCCAACTACAAAGATCATAGTATCAGTCAAAGATCCTATGCCTTAGGTGTCTGTAGGCGAACCGTTCATCCACCGCCCTCTCTCACACACACACACACACACACATGCAGTCCGACAGAGGCTCACCTGCACCTCCCCCAGCCTCATCTACTGCATCCGCTGCTCCAGATGCCAGCTGATCTATATCGGTGAGACCAAGCGGAGGCTTGGCGATCGTTTCGCCCAACACCTCCGCTCGGTCCGCAATTTTTTTTATTTTTTTTATTTCAAAATATACTTTATTCAAGTGATAAATATAAACTTTGTGTGGAAAATCCTCCGACATTTTCGGAGGCTGTACAATAGATCAATACAGTTTAGACATTTCCCCAAATTTCCACAAATCAGTCCCCCCCACCCTTGCCACTGGTGTGGAATCCCTTCCCTTATTTTGAGGGGCGTCCTCCACCATAACCATACCCCCCACCCATGTCCAGCAGCGGAAGGGCCTTAGACTGTGGCCCTCCCCCACCGAGCCTTGGCGTTGGCTGCACACGAGCTTCAGTGCGTCCCTCAGCACTACTCCTGCAGTCTGCAGTGGGCCAGTCGGCAACATTCCCCTGACGGACATCTCGCTCTGCTGGGTGGTGAACAATGCTCGGGCAGACCAAAGGGCGTCTTTTACCGAGTTGATGACCCTCCAGCAGCACTCGATGTCTCATCCTCTGAATGTGTCCCTGGGAACAGTCCGTAAATCACAGAGTCCTCTGTGACGGAGCTGTTCGGGATAAAGCGTACCAGGGACCCTTGCATTCTTCTCTCCAGACTCTTTTAGCAAAACCCACACTCTGTGAAGAGGTGGGCAAACCGTCTCCTCGCCATAGCAGCCGTCCCGAGGGCAGCGTGCGCTGGTAGTGAGGTTCCGACGGTGCAGGAAGGATCTGACTGGGAGGGCTCCCCTCACCGCCAGCCAAGCCAGGTCTTGGTGCTTGTTGGTGAGTTTCTGGTGATGAGGCATTTTGCCAGACGAGCTGGGCAGTCTGCTCAGGGAACCATAAACGCCACCGGGTCCATATAGTCTTTTCCCTGCAGTGCCTGCAGGACATTCTGTGCGACCACTGCCCCGATGGACATGTGGTCACAGGGTTGGTTCCGGAAGAACACTTCCACCGACGACAGAATGGGGCTGCAATGTCAGCTGACTGGCACATTGCGTGGCACCTGCGCCAGCCCATCCTTCCTCAACAAACCGTGGACAGGTAGAACCTCAGCAGGTAGTGACACTTGGTGCCCAACGTGCCTTGCCCCTACAACTCCGCCTGATGCAGCCACCCACGAAGGTGGCCAACAGAAATGATGGGCGAACGTTGGGCACGCTTTTTTTACCCCCCCCGTTGTCTGCCAGGCTTGTACATTGTGCCCCGTCGCACCCCAGTCAACCTCGACCCCCAGATGAACTGGAAGACGCACCGGTGATCCCTGAGGCGAGGAGGGAGGGAACAGGCCACACTGTGCCAATTATCAGCAGCCCCGAGAGCACCTCACACCTTATGACCACATTCTTTCCCGTTATGGAGAGGGAGCGCTGCCTCCACAGCTCCAGCTTCCCCCCCCCCCACCCTGGCTATCCGCTCCAGCCAATATGTTTGATTAACAGCACTTTCTACCCAATAACCCTCTCCTCTGGCTTAAACCCCTCCCATCACCACTTCCAGTTTAAATTCCCGTTAAATATTTGGGGGGGTGGCCAAGCAACCAAGAGTTTCTCCAGCCTATCCTTCTGTGTACCTCGATTTTTTTCCCCCCAGCTTCCGCAGTTCTTCTTAAACCACACACACACGCAAATCCTCCGGGAGGGCGGGTGCCTAGAGCGAAACTGCCGATCTCACAGTCCCCCAGTCTGAAGAAGGTCTCGAACCCGAAACGTCGCCTATCTCCCTTCGCTCTCCGTAGATGCTTGCCCGCCCCGCTGAGTTTTCTCCCGCCTTTTGTGTATCCTCGATTCTCAGCACCTAAAATCCTCCGGTGTGTGGAGGGGGGAGGGGGGGGGGCAAAAGCGAACTGCGATCACAACACTTGACTTCCGGAAGTGTAAAATTCGCGGGATTTTTTTTTGATTTTTTCTCCTCTCTCTCTCTCTCTTTGCTTCTCTTTTCCCCCCTCCCCCCCCCCCCACACACACACAGCCAGGCAGTGTGGGTGCCGCCCCAAGCAGCGGCAGAAAGACCTTTGGGCCAAAGAGCCGCAAGAGATCCCCGAGTTGAGATGGCAAGAGGTGAACCGTAATGGAAAGAGAGTGTAGTGGGGTAACGAGACGGCGAGGACCCGCGAATACCCGCGTTCCCATTAGAACGCGATACATTGTTACTCCGCGTTCCAAATGAAAACGCGAATTACAGTGTCGCGGGTTCCCAATGGAACGCGATACCATTGTTACAACATATCCGGTTTCCAATTCCAATGGAACGCGATACCAGTGACGCCGGGTTCCACGGCGATGAGGCAGTGCCTCCCCCCCTCTCCCCACCTCCCTCCCCCCTCCTCCTCCTCCTCCTCCCCCCTCCCCCCTCCCTCCTCCTCCTCCTCTTCCTCCCCCCTCCCTCCTCCTCCCCCTCCTCCTCCCCTCCTCCCCCCCTCCCCCCTCCCCTCATCCTCCCTCCCCCTCCTCCCCCTCCTACTCCTCCTCCACCTCCCCCCTCCCTCCTCCCCCCCTCCCCTCCTCCTCCCCCGCCTCCTCCTCCTCCACCTCCCCCACCCCTCCTCCTCCTCCTCCTGTCCTCCTCCCACCACACCCCTCCTCATCCTCCTGCTCCTCCTCCTCCTCCTCCTCCTCCTTCCCAACTCCCCCTCCCCCTCTGATGGGGCCGCCGTGTCAGGCTCTTAGAGACGAGGGGGGAATGTGGGTAAAGGGAAAGGGAACCGGGGGTGCCTGATGATTCTCCGTGACATGGGCTCTAGAAACAGGGGAAAGTGGGGAGAAGGGAAGCAACCGGTTACTGCTGAGGAATGGTCAATTGGCTCGCATGGTCAAGTGGCCTCTACTACTTCCTGCACCTATATTGTCTATTGCAGTGTTCCTCAACCTCGTTGCCCCATGCACCCCCTGTCAACCATATTCCAAAAGTCATCCCCCCCCCTCCCCCTTCCCCCTCGCCCACCCACCTCTATCCTTTCCACAGATTGTCTGCCTCAAAAAATGCATTCTAATATATGCAACGGCAATAAAAAAAGATCAACACCATTCTAAGGTTCCCCTTCCCCCGATCCTTGACCAGTCCTGAAGAAGGTCTCGACCTCGAAACGAGACCCTATCTCCACCTCCTTAGATGCTGCTGGCACCCGCTGAGTTTCTCCCAGCATGTTTTGGTCGCACCTTTCGATTTTCCAGCATCGCAGTTAAAGATAACATGATCTTCTCCAGCCTTTTGTGTACCAACTTCTCACAGTTTGAGTTTGCTAATCTGTTTCCCAATTCCCCCTCCCCACCCCCCCCCCCGCCGAAAACCTGAACTCCCCCCCCCCCCCCGCCCCCGGGGGAATTCCCCGCCTGTTGAAGCCCCGGGTCTATTGTCTATGTCCTATTTCGGGTTCTCTGGACCTTTCAAGAGAAGAGTAGATAGGGCTCTTAAAATTAGCGGAGTCAGGGGATATTGGAGCAGGCAGGAACGGGGCAACTGATTGGGGAAGATCAGCCATGATCATTTGAAATGGCGGTGCTGCTGGAAGGGCCGAATGCCTCCACCTGCACCTATTGACTATTGCCCTGATGTCTAAATTCCCAGCGAATACAAGCCCGAGGTTGGGGAAGTCCAGACCCCATGGCCACCCACACACAGTTTGAAGAATAAGGGGTAAGCCCATTTAGAACGGAGACTAGGAACACCTTTTTCTACAGAGAGAGGTGAGTCTGTGGAATTCTCTGCCTCAGAGGGCGGTGGAGGCCGGTTCTCTGGATGCTTTCAAGAGAGAGCTAGACGGGGCTCTTAAAGATAGCGGAGTCAGGGGATATGGGGGAGAAGGCAGGAACGGGGCACTGATTGGGGACGATCAGCCGTGATCACAGTGAATGGGCGGTGCTGGCTCGAAGGGCAGAATGGCCTCCTCCTGCACCTAAGGTCTATTGTCTATTAAGAATATATCTATCTCTGCCTTAAAAATATCCACCGATAGCCTCCTCAGCCGTCTGTGGCAAATAATTCCACAGATTCACTGCCCTCTGACTAAAGAAATTCCTCCTCATCTCCTTCCTAAAGGAACATCCTTTAATTCTGAGGCGTGCCCTCTGGTCCTAGAATCTCCCACTAGTAGAAACATCCTCTCCGCATCCACTCTATCCGGGCCTTTCCCTATTCTGTACGTTTCAATGAGGCCCCCACTCATCCTTCTAAACTCCAGCGAGTGCAGGCCCAGCGCCGACAGACGCTCAGCGTTCGTTAACATTAGCAAATCGGTTTCTTCACGCACTGGGACAAACTCTGAGAGAACAGAAAGTATTTCCAAGGTTCATACCCACTCGTTCGCACTCATTTTAATATTTACTGGTGGTCACAGTTTTAAGAATAAGGTCGCCATTTAGGACTGAGATGCGGAAAAACATTTTCACCCATAGAGGATGCGAATCTGTGGAAAATCGATTGGCGGGTATTGCACTGGAATTTAGGAGGATGAAGGGGATCTTACAGAAACGCAAATAACAACATTTCCATAGCAAAAGGATTTGAGTACAGGAGCAGGGAGGGATCCTACTGCAGTTGAACAGGGCCTGGGTGAGCCACACCAGGAGTATTGTTACAGTTTTGGACTCCATAAATCAGAGGAAAGACATTCTTTGCATAAGGTGAGTACAGAGAAGGTTCACCGACTGATTCCCATGGGGTGTCAGGACTTCCAAATGAAGAAGACTGATAGAAACCCCTCGCTTGTACTCGCTGAATTAGAAGATTGAGGGGGGATGCATAAAGAAACATACAAAATTCTTAAAGGGGTTTGGACAAGGCAAAGATCAGGAGATTGGTTCCCGATGTTGGGGAAGTCCAGAACAAGGGGTCACAACAGTTTTTAAGGATAAGGGGAAGTCTTTTAGGACCGAGATGAGAAAAACATTTTTCACACAGAGCGTGGTGACTCTGTGGAATTCTCTGCCCACAGGAGGTACTTGAGGCCAGTTCGTTGGCTATATTTAAGAGGCGTTAAGAATGTGGCTAAAGATGGATCAGGGTTACGAGAAGAAGGCAGGTACAGGGTGATACTGGTTGGATAACAGTGTCAGGCACGAAGGGCTGAAATGGCCTCCTCCTGCATGTTAAATGTGTGTTTAAGAAGAACTGCAGATGCTGGAAAATCGAACGGTAACAAAAGTGCGAGGAACTCAGCGGGTGAGGCAGCATCTAAGGGAGACGAAGGGAAAAAAAAATGAGGCAACGTTTTGGCCCGAAACCCTTCCGGGTTACGGCCCAAAACGTTACCTATTGCCTTCAGGGTTTTCGGCCTGAAACTTGCCTATGCGTTGCGAAACGCCTGCAGCACATACTATTGAGCGAAGGAAAAAGGCCAACGATTTGGCCGAAACCCTCCGGGTTTTCGGCCCAAAACCGATACCTATTTCCTTCAGGGTTTCGGCCTGAAACGTTGCTATTGCGTTGCGACACGCCTGCAGCAGCATCTATGGAGCGAAAGGAAATAGGCAACGTTATGGCCCGAAACCCTTCCGGGTTTCGGCCCAAAACGTTACCTAATTCCTTCCGGTTTTTTGGCCCAACCGTTGCCCTATTTCCTTTATGGGTTTTGGCCCCGACACGTCGCCTACTCCTTCGCTCCATATATGCTGCTCACTCCGCTGAGATTCTCCAGCACTGTGGTCTTCCGTGGTTAACTGTGTCTTCTGTTTCCCGCAGGCAGCTCCAGTGATGGACCCGCATCACCCTCGAGCTCCAGTGCCCCGGCTCCCGGCGGCTGGACTCCGACCGGTTACTCGCGGTCCAGCTCT
>CM069173.1:4269270-4310592 GCA_035221665.1 Okamejei kenojei
CTTTTTACGCTGCCTGTTCTTCTCGTGCGTCTACGGTGGCTCTTTATGTCACGCCTGGCGGGGCGCTTCCACAGAGCATGGAGGGATTCGAGGGGTTGACCACCCTGGGGCAGTGGTACCCGCGAGGAGGCGGAGGGATAGAGGATGGGCGGGGGGCATAGTAAGGCACGGGAACATCATATTGGGGGGGGGGGTAGAGAGGGCACCCCAGACTGAGGTACACACAATGCTGGGCTGTGAGTGGGGGCGGTGGTGGGGTAGATGAAGGGTGGAGGAGGACAGTTCGAATGTCGAGACCAAATGTAGACAGCGATCATTTCACTGATCCGCCTCCGCTCAGACCCCGCCTGGGACTACCCCTATCTACCGGTGCCAAACACATCAACTCTCCTCCCCCCCCCTCTCCATTCCCACAACGGAACTTTCTTCCTGGGCCTCCTCCACTTGTCCGAGGTGAGGCCCAGCGCAAATTGGGAACAGCACCCATATTTCGCTTGGGCACTCCGCACCCCTCGTTATGAACCCTTGAATTCCTCTAACTTCAATAACCCCGTGCCCCCCTCCCTCCTCCTTTATCGCCCCTCCCTCTCTTCCCCCACGCCAAGTGGTCCCACCAACTTCTCGTCCTCACCGAGCCCACACCTAACAATGTCCAGTTTCCTTTATCACGCACATTTAGCATATCTTTCATTCATTTCTCTATAATCTCTCGTCTTTCCTTTTCTCTCACCCGCCACCCCCGCCCCCTCCCCCAGTCTAAAGAAGGGTCTCGACCCGAAACGTCGCCCATTCCTTCTCTCCAGAGATGCTGCCTGTCCCGCTGAGTCACTCCAGCATTTTGTGTCTCCGTTGTAAACCAGCAAGTGCAGTTCCTTCCTCTATAAGTATGAAGGTTATAAGATTGTCCCTCTGTAAATTGCCCCTTTAGTGTGTGGGAAGCAGACGAGAGAGCGGGATAACATAGAACTAGTTTTATAGTCTGTGGATACAGGCCGTTCGGCCCACCGAGCCCGTGCCGACCAGCGATGCCTGCACACTAACGCTGTCCTACCCACACCAAGGACAAGTTGCGCTTCTACCAAGCCAATTAGCCTACAATGTTCAAGAAGGAACTGCAGATGCTGGAAAATCGAAGGTGGACAAAAATGCTGGAGAAATGCGGCAGCATCTATGGAGCGAAGGGAATAGGCGACGTTCCGGGTCGAAACCCTTCTTCAGACATTCTGAAGAACGGTTTTTGGCCCGAAAACGTTGTCTATTCCTTTGCTTCATTAGCAATGTAAAAATGTAAAAAAGCAACTCTCGTGGCCAAAGCGCTTTACATTGCTATTAAGATAGTAAACAAACAACAGTGTTCATAATTAAATACCAACTTCACTACATACCTATAGAGCCCTCGCTCAGAGGACGTCCAAGAAAGGCGTGGAGTAAGATGAGTCTGGAGTCGATGGAGGTGGCAGGTTTTATCTCTGAAGGAAAGGGGGATGCGTTCCACAGGCTAGGATCGAACTGGGGTTTCTGGCGCAGTGCGGCAGCGGCTTCCACCCGCTGCCCGCCGTGACACCCCCCCCCCCACAGTTGACAACTTTGTTCCCTTCCCTCCGCAGCTAACGTGGCGAGGTGCAGAATCGAGATTTGCCAGGAAACCCGTCGCCAGGCCGCGATGCCCGGGCAGGCAGATGCATCCGAGCGCAGACCAACCGCCTCGTTAAGTCTGGAGGTGTGCCGATCCGTTGCATGCCCCCCCCCCCCCACCTTTTGCTCGCCCCCACCCCCACATAGAAACAAAGAAAAGTAGGTGCAGAGTAAGGCCATTTCAATGTGATCATGGCCGATCACATTATCCAAAATCAGTACCCCCGACCTGCTTTCTCCCCATAACTCCCTGATTCCGTTGCCCTAAGAGTTAAAACTCCTCTTGAAAACAGTCCTCTTGTATTCTTAGCGGGACTCCCTCTGCCACAGAAGGCATGGAGGCCAATTCCCTGGACCTTTTTCAAGAGAGTTGGATTTGCTCTTGGGGCCTAACGAATGAAGGGATTATGGGGAGAAAAGCAGGACGGGGTACTGATATTGATGGTTGGCCCACTGAACTCATTGAAATGCCGGTGCTGTCTCGAATGGCCTCTCCTGCTCCTAGCAAACTCCGTACAGACAGCAACCCGTGTCTGGAATCGAACCCGGGTCTCTGGCGCTGTTGGCCACAACTCTGCCGCTATGCCCCCAAAGTACGGGGGTCAGAGGTTTTGGGAGAAGGCGGGAGATGGGGGGTCAAGAGGGGGGGGAGAGATAGATCAGCCTTGATTTGAATGGCGGCAGTAACCAATGTCCGAATGCCTAATTCCGCTCCGATCGTCTCCGCCCCGCTCCGTATCTGTTCCTGACGCCGCCTCCCTTTCTCCCGCAGAGGTGAAGCGGCAGAGATCGTTGCCGGAGCCGCAGGTCTGCGAGAAGGAGAACGTGCCTGAGGCCAAGGGGGGTGAAGAGACTCCGGTCGGTGGCATTACTGGGGCGTCTCCGCATCCCTGGGCTGCCACTGGCACTGAGGTACATGGAGGTGGGGTCTGTGTGTGTAACGCTGGGTTACAGTACCGGTGGGGACGTGTGTGTGTGTGTAATACTGGGGTACAGTACCTGTGTGTGTATAATACTGGTTACACGTACTAGTGTGTGTAATATGGGGTACAGTACCTGTGGGGACGTGTGTGTGTGTGTAATACTGGGGTACAGTACCTGGTGTGTGTATAATACTGGGGTACAGTACTAGTGTGTGTATAATACTGGGGTACAGTACTAGTGTGTGTATAATACTGGGGTACAGTAAAACTGTGTGTGAGTGTGTGTGTGTGGAAATACTGGGTTACAGTAACTTGTGTGTGTAATACTGGGTACAGTACTAGTGTGTGGTAATACAGGGTAACAGATTAGTGTGTGTAATAATACTGGTGGTACAGTACCTGTGTGTGTGTGTGTGTGTAATACTGGGGTACAGTACTGGTGTGTGTGTATATACTGTAGCAGTACCTGTGTGTGTTGTGTGTGTGTGTGTAATACTGACGGTACAGTACCTGTGTGTGTATAATACTGGTACAGTTACCTGTGCGTATAATAGCATTGGGGTACAGTACCAGTTGTGTGTGTAATAGACTACAGTACTAGTGTGAATATAATACTGGGGTACAGTACCTGCTGTGTAATAATACTGGGGTACAGTACCTGTGGCGTGTGTAATACTGGGGTACAGTACTAGTGTTGTGTGTGTGTGTATATACTGGGGTACAGTACCTGTGTGTTGTGTATAATACTGGGTACATACCAATGTGTGGTGTGTGTGTGTGTATAATACTGGGGTACAGTACATGTGTGTGTGTATAATATACTGGGTACATACTAATGGTGTGGTGTTGGAGTGTGAGTGTTGTGTGTAGTTACGGGAACAGTAACACTGTGTGTGTATAATACTGGGGTACAGTATCTGTGTTTGTGTGTTATAATACTGGGGTACGTAACCTGTGTGTGGTGTAATATGGGTACAGTACTAGTGTGTGTTGGTGTGTGTATGTGTTATAATACTGGGGTACAGTCTAGTATCAGTAACCCTGTGTGTTGTGTGTATAATACTGGGTACAGTACCTGTGTGTGTGTGTGTGTAAAATACTGGGGTCAGTATACTGGGGTACAGTACCCGGTGTGTATAATACTGGGGTACAGTACCCGTGTGTGTGGGGTACATACCTGTGTGATATAATACTGGGTAACAGTAGGGGTGTGTAATACTGGGTACAGTACCTGTTTTGTGTACAGTACCCGTGTAATACTGGGGTAACAGTACTAACTGGGGTACAGTACCCCGTGTGTGTAATACTTGGGTACAGTACTAGTGTTGTGTGTGTGATTGTATAATACTGGGTACATACCCTAGTGGTGTGTGAGTATAAAACTGGTGTTAATACTGGGTACACCTGTGTTTGTGGTTGTAAAACTGGGGTACAGTACTAGTGTGTTGTGAGATACTGGGGTAGTAAACTGTGTGTAAACTACTGGGGTAACGTACTGTGTGTAATACTGGGGTAAAGTACATGAGTAATACAGGGGTACAGTACTGTTGTGTGTGTGTTGTGTATAAACTGGGGTACCGTACAGTACCTTGTGTGTGTAATACTGGGTACAGTACTTGTGTTAATAACCTGGGTACAGTACTGTGGAGTATATATAAAATACTGGTGTACCTGTGTGTGTGTGTGTGTAATACTGGTGTACATACTGGGATAAATACTGGGTACAGATTACTAGTTGTGTGTAAAATACAGGGGGTACATACCTGTGTGGTGTGTGTAATACTGGGGTACAGTACTAGTGTGTGTGTGTGTGTAATACTACGGGGGTACAGCATTACCTTTTGAGTGTGTGTAATACTGGGGTACAGTACTAGTGTTGTGTGTGTGTGTAATAATACTGGGTACAGTACCTGTGTGTAATACTACTGGGGTACAGTACCGTGTGTGTATCATACTGGGTACAGTACCTGTGTGGTGTGTGTATATAATACTGGGGTACAGTCCTTTGTGTTTGTGTATATAATACTGGTACAGTACACCTTGTTGTGTGTATAATTACTGGGGGTACAGTTATCCTGTGTGTGTGTGTATAATACTTGTACAGTACATGTGTGTTGTGTATAATAACTGGGGTATAGGTACTGTGTTGTGTGTATATTTCTGGTACAGTAACGTGGTGTGTGTATAATACTGGGAAAGTACCTGTGTGTGTGTGTATAATACTGGGGTACTATGTGTGTGTGTGTATAATACGGGGGTACATTACTTGTGTGTGTGACTGGGTAATAACAGTGTTGTGGTGTGGTGTGTATAATACTGGTACTGTACTGTGTGTGTGTGTAAATATACTGGGTATAGTACCTGTGTGTGTGTGTATACTACTGGGGCAGTACCTTTGTTGTGTGTTAAAAAAATACTGGGGTACAGTACATGTGTTTTGTGTTGTTGGTTAGTACTACTGGGGTACATCCTGTGTGTATACTGGGGGTACAGTACTTACTGGTGAGACCGGGTGTGTGTGTTTTAAACTGGGTAACAGAACGGGTGTTGTGTGTGTATAATACTGGGGGTACAGTACTAGTGTGGTGTGTGTAATACTCGGTACAGTACTGGAGAAATACTGTTACGGTACTGGTGGAAACGGTGGTGTGTGTAACACTGGGGTAACCAGTACCTGGTGTGTGTGTGGGTGTATAAACTCTGGCTAACTCTCTGGGCGTGCGGGGGCGCTGACCCCCCATCAGTATGCCTGTCGGCGGTTTTCCGTGACATTCAGTCAGTATGTGCTGGGAGCTGAGCGCGCTGGAGAGCGAGCAGCGGCAGATCGACGCCCGCGCCGCCGTGGTGGAGAAGGAACTGCGACGCCTGCTGGCAGCCGGTGGGTGGGTGGGCCGGCAACGCTGGGGGGGGGGGGGGATATAGGGCAGACAAGCCCACCGCGGCCCCTGCCCACACAACTACCCCCGTCTACAAACCAATCACCCCTCCCCCCACTCACATCTCCCCAGTCCCCACTGTCCTCCCCCCCCATCCCACTCCCCTTCCCCCCCATCCCACTGCCTCCCCATCCCACTGCCTCCCTTCCCCTCATCCCACTCCCCCCCCCCATCCAACTCCCTCCCCCCCAATCCCACTCCCTCCCCCCCATCCCACTTCCCCCCCCCTCTCCCTCCCCCCCCCCACCCTCCCCCCATCCCACTCCCTCCCCCCCCCCACTCCCTCCCCCCCAATCCCACTCCCCCCTCCCACTCCCCCTCCCCCCATCCCACCCCTCCCCCCCCCATTCCCACTGCCGCTCCCCCCAATCCTCACTTCCCTCCCTCCCAACTTCCAACCATCTCCACTCCCCCATCCCACCCCACCCCTCCCCCCATCCCACTCCTTCCCTCCTCCCCCCCAACCCTCCCTCCCACTGAACTCCTCCCCCCCATCCCACCCCCCCCCCCCCTCCAACCCACTTTATCCCCCCCCCCCCATCCTCCCCCCCCCCACTCGATTATTCCCTTCGTCCCCACCCCCCAACCTCGTGCTCAGTCCTGTCTCACATTGGAGCCTTGGAGGGCCGAGTACCGGGGGTCGGACAGAGCAAGGGAGGGTGGGTTGAGGTGAGCGGAAGACTGAGGGATGGGAGGAGGGGTGGAAGGTTAGACAGAGGGGAGGGGGGGGGGGAAGGGAGGGATGGACACGGGTGGAGGGGAAGGGGCTGAGGTGGGGAGAGGGCTGCAAGAGGTGGTGCGAGGAGCAATAGACAATAGGTGAGGCCATTCAGGCCCTTCGAGCCAGTCAGCGCACCGCCATTCAATGATCATGGCTGATCATCCCAATCAGGAGGAGAAGACGGTTGGGTGGAGGGAGGAAGGGTGGAAGGGGGGGGTGGCGGAGGCGGGAGGATGGGGGGGGTCGGGTTCTAGACCGGCCAGCGCGCTGATCGTCCCGCGATGGTGCCTGCAGGAACGAGCCGGGCGGAGGAGGAGCTGCTGATCCAGGAGTGGTTCGTGCTGGTGAACAAGAAGAACGCGCTGATCCGCCGCCAGGACCAGCTGCAGCTGCTGTGAGTGGCCGGCCTGGCGGGGGAGGGTGGGGGGGGGGGGGGGGGCGGCGCGAGGACCAGCGCTGGGCACTGTTGCCAACCCATGCCAGCGCCAGGTCGGAGCGAGTGCACCCACTCTGGAAATAGAGCCCAGCACTTCTACAAACTCTGATTACAACCCCCCACACTCTCACATCTCTGTTCCTACAGCCACATTTCTTACTTGAACCGTGATCTGTCCCCTCACTCTTGATATAACCTTGCCGGCTTTACATTGCACTAAACGTTATTCCCTTATCATGTATCTGTACACTGTAAATGGATCGATTGTAAGCATCGTCTTTCTGCTGACTTATTAGCACGCAACAAAAAGCAACACACACGAACACTAACACACACACACACGACGGAGATAGACTCTCTCACGCACAGAACACACAATCACGAACACACGACACACACGCACACAGCACACGCGAGAGAGAACTCTCACGCACAGACACACACGAACACGCACACACATGCGAGAGAGACTCCTCACATGCACAGACCGCACTACAACACACACTCACACGCGGAGAGAGAGACCGTACGCCAGACACACGCACAGACACACACGTCAACACAATAGAGACTACGCACGCACAGACACCACACCCCACACAGGACGCGAGGAGAGACTTCACGCACTGCACAGACGCACACACACCCGCGCACAGGCGAGAGAGACTCTCTCACACGCACACCCGCTCACTCAACAACGCGAACCACACACAGAACGCGCACTACCACCGCGAGGAGACTCTCACCCCCCCCCCCCCCCCCCCCCCCCCCCCGCACATAGACGCACACACACACACGCAGAGAGACTCTCACATGCACAGATACACACAGAGCACGCGCGCGCACAACACACACCACACACAGTTAGGGCTGGGGATTGAACCTGCGTGGGCCGCTCTGCAGGCAGCGACCACTGCCCATCGCACACTGACCGACCGCGTCTCTGTTTTTGCCCGCAGAGAGGAGAACAAGACCTGGGAGCGGAGTTTTTGAGCTGCTGAAACCGGGAGCTCCGCGCAATGATGGCCATCGAAGTAACAGCAGCCAACTACCCCACTCTCCTATCTCCTCCTCCCCCCTCATCCCCCCCCCCTCCCCTCGCTCCATCCATTGATCACCCGTTGAGACTAGTTCTGTGTTCTCCTACCACCTTATCCACTCCCTACATGCTAGAGGGACAGTGAATCTACAAGCCTGCACGCCTTTGGGATGCGGGAGGAAACTGGATCACCCGGAGAAAACCCACGCGGCCACGGGGATGTCGTGGAAGCCCCCCACACACGGGAACACGCGTGCATGTACGCGCGCCACACACATGCACAGCGACCCAGGGCAGGATAAACCCCGGGTCCCTGGTGCTGTGAGGCATCAGCTCCACCTGCTGCGCCACCTACTGCCAACAACGCCTGTGAACCTCATGATAAAAATACACGATCGCACCCTTTTTTTTACAATCTCCTTTTCTCTCGGCCGTCTACCTTCTGTTGCTTACACTCTCTCGCTCTGTGTCTCTTTGTCTCTCACGCTCTCCCTCTCCCTTGTTTCTCTCCCCCCCCCCCCCCCCCCCGCCCCCCTCCCCCCGCAGAGTGGAAGAAGACAGAGGCCCAGCAGCGGAGGGAGCGCCTGTTGCTTACGGAGTTGGTGGCCCTGGTCAACCAGCGGGACACCCTGGTGCGGGACCTGGACGCCAAGGAGAGATTGTAAGTGGAGCCCCTTCTCCGGGAGCTCGGGGGGGCCAGAGGGGAAGGGGCTGGTGCGATGGGGACTCACCGCGGGCGCTGATCTCCGCTTTCCGTTTGGCGGCATCTCCGACTCCGCGCGGGGCTTGGGTGGGCTTCCGGTCCCTCCGCTAGCTCCAGTAAAGAGGCGATGGAGCCTGAAGGGGCGGGCCGTCTCGGGGAGTGACAGGAGAAGAGACCAATCCGCGCGGTGCCGACTGGCAGGAGAGACGATCGGTCTGTGCACGGGCGGTTTTTGAGGTATTTAAACATCTCCCTCTCCCCCCCCCCCCCCCCCCCACCATTCTGCTTCCCCCCTAGTGCGGAGGAGGAGGATGCACGTTTGGAGCGTGGCTGGAGCACCAGCGCCGCCGGAGCAGCCGCCGGGAGAAGTGCGTGGTGAGCTGACAGGCGGCGGAGCCAGAGCCAGAGCCAGGGCCGGGACGATACAGGATGCAATTGCTGCCGCTGCTGAGCTGCGTGAGCGAGACGCCTGGCATCGCTTCGACGGCCTCTCTCTGCCGTGTGACCCGTTCTGCCCCCCCCTCCTTTACCCCCTCCCACCCCACCCTCCCCGCCACCCCAACAGAAGTTGCTTGAAAATTATTGCCGCGGCCTGGAAAAGGGGGCCGAATTCCGAGCTGACCCGTCACGCCTGAAGAGCGTCTTATTATGTTTTAGTTTATAAATACCAGCGCGGAAACATCCCTTTCGGCTCACCCTCCCCCCCGCACTCACCAACGATCCCCTCCACCAAGACACTGCCCACTCACGATGCCGCGGGGGCCCTGGAAAACTCTCTCAACTCTCTCACACATCACTCAAGTTTTCAGTTTTCTCGAAACACTCATCACACACACACCACTCACACTCACACACACCCACAACACAAACACATCACCAACACGTACGTCACCCACACACACACACACACACACACACACACTCTCACACACACTCTCTCCACACACACTCCTCACACAACACACTCACTCTCCTCACACACACACTCTCACCACTCTCTCACTCTCACACAACACACACTCTCCACACACACACTCTCTCACACACTCACTCTCTCACACACACTCTCACACACACACACACCCACACACACACACACACACACTCCTCACACTCACACACACTCACACTCACACACACCTCACACACACACACTCTACACACACACTCTCACACACACAGCCCCATTCTCTCTCACACAACACACACACCCTCTCTCACACAACACACACCCCTCTCACTCACGTCACTCTCTCTCACACACTCACTCTCTCACACACTCACACTCACACACACACAACAGCACACACACACACACTCTACACAACCACACACACACTCTCACACACCTCTCTCACACACACTCTCACTCACTCACTCACTCACTCACTCACTAGGGACAATTCACACTTACTCCAAGCCAATTAACCTACAAACCCGGTTCACCATTGGGGTACAGTAGGTGATTCTGTGTGTGTCTTCCTGAGCCAGCCCAATGTTTTGGATGGCAAAGTGACACAACTGCTGCCACACAGTGCCAAAGACCTGGGTTCGATCCTGACCTCTGGTGCTGCCTGTGGCTAGTGTGTGTGCGCGTGCGTGTGTGTGTGTGTGTGTGTGTGTGTGTGTGTGCGTGCGCGCGCACACGTGGTTTGCACATTCTCCCCATGACGCCTGTGTTTTCCACCCCCCCCCCCCCCCCGGATGCTCCCGGTTTTTCCTCCCACGACCCCAAGGACTGCGGTTTAGATACCTAGAAAATAGGTGCAGGAGTAGGCCATTTCGGCCCTTCGCGCCAGCCACTCGATTCAAATGTGATCATGGCTGATCATCCCCAATCAGTACCCCGTTCCTGCCTTCTCCCCATATCCCTTGATTCTGTCAGCCCTAAGAGCTAAATCTAACTCTCTCTTGAAAACATCCAGTGAATCGGCCTCCACTGCCCTCTGTGGCAGAGAATTCCACAGATTTACAACTCTCTGGGTGAAAACGTTTTTCCTCATCTCAGTCCTAAATGGCCTACTCCTTATTCTTAAACTGTGTGTGGACAGCATCCAGCCTGTCCAGTCCTTTAAGAATTTTAAGTGCTGGAGAAACTCAGCAGGTGCAGCAGCATCTGAGGAGCGAAAGAAATAGGTAAAGTTTCTGGCCGAAACCCTTCTTCAGACTTAGACTTTAAGAATTGTATATATTTCTATAAAAGGGTTTGCAGGCTAATCTGTAAGATTGCCCCCCCGGTGTGTGAAGGGACGGGATGAGGAACGTGGACAGCAAGGACTCGGTGGGCCGAATGGCTGTTTTCCGTGTCGGAACTCTCCAAACACCTTGAAGCTTGAAGGGGGGGGGGGTTGTAAAGCTGTTTGGGCATGTGTGTGCATGGTGGGCCGAGGCAGATCGAGGAGTCTCTCGGCAGTCCTGAGACAGTGACCATCGAGTGAGTTGCTCGTCGCCACTGACGGGCAGGATTTGCTTTGAATGCCTTCTCTTTTTTTCGTTATTGCACTATTTGTGATATGCTGTTTGGAATTAAAAGCCATACCAAAGAAAGCAGCTGCCTGTGGATCGTTGCTAGTCTCAGCCCCGTGGTAATATGAATAGGTCTTGCCAGAGCAAGGATCACTGAACGCCTGATCTCCCGGTTGCTGAACACTTTAATTCTCCTCCCATTCTCACACTGATCTTTCTGTCTTGCCCCTTCCCTTTGTCCGTGAGGCTAAACGCAAAGAGGAGGAACAGCATCTCATAATCGCTTGGGCGCTCACAGCCCAGTGGTATATTGATTCCTCCCCCCCCCTCTCTCCTCCCACCCTCCTCCCCCCCCCCTCTCACACCCCCCCTCTCTCACTCCCCCCCTCTCTCTCGTCACTCCCCTCCCTCTCATAACTCCCCCCCTCGCTCTCTCCCCCCCTCTCTCACTCCCCCCCTCTCTCTCTCCTCCCCCCTCCCTCACACTCTCCCCCCCCTCTCTCTCCTACCTCCCCCCCTCTCTCTCACCCCCCCTCCTCTCTCTCCTCCCCCTCACTCACTCTCCCCCCTCTCTCTCTCCCCCTCTCTCTCTCCCCCCCCCTCCCCCCCCTCTCTCTCCCCCCCTCACTCTCTCCCCACCCCCCTCTCTCTCTCTCGCCCTCCCACCCTCTCTCCGCTTCACCCCCCCCTCTCTCACTCCCCCCCTCTCTCTCTCCCCCCCTCTCTCCCACCTCCCCTCTCTCCCCACCTCCTCTCTTTTCTCTCATCCCCACTCCCCCCCTCTCACTCCCCTTTCCCTCTCTCCCCCTCCTCTCTCTCCTCCCTCCCCCCCCTCCCTCTTCCCCCCTCTCTCGTCCCACCCTCCCCAAACCCCAGTATTTTCCCTCCCTCTCTCTCTCTATCCTCCCCCCCCCCCTTCTCATTTACCCCCCCCCCAAAACCGCGGCATTTCCCTCTCTCTATCCCTCCCCCGCACTTTGCACCAGCATCTTGTTTTCACCCAACAAACCACAAATAAATGGCCTGTTACCTTTATCGTTTGTTAACTTTTTTGCATATCTTACATATCATTCTTTTATATCCCTCTCAACATCATCGTCATGGTGGGGAAGATTGCAACCTTAACGTGTCTGCCTTTTCAACAATGCAATCAACTGGCGTGCACGATCACATAAATGTGTTGTCCAACGTTTTAGCGGTGCAACGCCACACAACTCGCAAGAAGAAAAGATCATCGTCTAAATCACGTTTTCTCTTGCCCCGTGAACGTTCAGTCTGAAGAAAGGGTCTCGGCCGAAAAGTCACCCGTTCCTTCTCCCCAGAGGTGCTGCCTGTCCCGCTGATTTTGCTCCAGCTTTTTGTGCCTATCTACGGATTGAACCAGCGTCTGCAGTTCCTTCCTGCACCTTCTTAGAAGGCGCGAGGGGGTTTGGCATGCCCCCAACAGCTCCCACCAACTTCTAAGGATGCGCGGCCCAACGCATCTTAGGGGGACGTCGGGGAACGGCCCCAACCAAGATATTGCAGAGAGTTGTAGACGCAGCCCAGACCATCGCGCAAACCAACCTCCCTTCCATCGATTCCATCTACACCTCACGCTGCCTGGGGCAGAGGGTCAGCTGATGGGGGTTGAACTAGGGCCGAGAGGGTCAGCTGATGGGGTGTTTGACGGGAGCAAGGGTCAGCTGATGGTGGGTTGACAAGGGCCAGAGGTCAGCTGATGGGGGGTTGACTAGGGCAGAGGTCAGAGCAGATGGGTGGGTGACTAGGGCAGAGGTCAAGCTGAAGGGGGATGACTAGGGCAGGGTCAGTCTGATGGGGTTGACTAGGGCAGAGGGTCAGCTGATGGGGGGGTTGAATGGGGGCAGAGGTCAGAGCTGACTGGGGAGTTGAACTAGGGCAGAGGGTCAGTTGAATAGGGGGGTTGACTAGGGCAGGAGGGTCAGCTGACGGGGGGTTGTCTAGGCATAGGGTCAGCTGAAGGGGTGATGGCTAGGGCAGAGGGTCCAGTTGATGGGGTTTACTAGGGCAGAGGTCAGCAGCTGACGGGAGTTGACTATGCAGAGGGTCAGCTGATGGGGGGGTTGACTAGGGCAGAGGGACAGTTGAAATGGTTGGTTGACAAGGCAGAGGTCAGCAAGATGTGGGGTTACTAGGTGCAGAGGGTCAGCAGATGGGGGGGGGGTTGACTAGGGCAAAGGGTCAGCAGATGGGGGTTGACTAGGCATAATCAGCTGATGGGGGGTTGACTAGGGGCATGAGGAACAGCCCAAGGGATTTTGTTGACGGGCAGTAGGTCAGCTGATGGGGGGCTGGTTGACAGTACAGAGGTCAACTGACTGGGGGGGCTGGTGACGGGTAGAGGGTTCAGTTGACCCAGGGGGGGGGGGGGGCTGTCAGTGGCGTCACGCTGGTCACCAAAGACCGTGCGCCGTGGCGCGTAGAATATTGAGGGGGATCTCATAGAAAACCTACAAAATTCTAAGGGATGGACAGGCCTAGATGCGGAAGATTGTTGCCGAATGTTTGGGTGAAGTCCCACAAACCGGGGTCTGGATAAGTTTAAGGATAAGGGGGGAAGGAAGTCTTTTAGTACCCAGATGAGAAAAAAACATTTTTTCACACACAAGGTGAATCTGTGGAATTCACTGCAACAGAAGTAGTTGAGCAGTTCATTGGCTAAATTTAAGCTGGAGTTAATGTGGACCTTGTGGCTAGAGGGATCAGCGGGTATGGAGTGAAGGCAGGTACAGGATAGCTGAAGTTTGAGATCATCCATGATCATATTGAATGGCTGTGCATGGCTCAACGCCGAATGGCCCCTCCGCACCTATTTTCTATTTCTAATGTCTGTGTGCGTGCCGAAGACGTAGAGTGGTGCGTGCCAGCGACGTAGGGCGTGCGTGCCGGCGACGTAAGTGTGCGTGCCGCGGCGTGGGCTGCGTGCCGGCGACGTGGGACGTGCGTCCAGTGACGGGGGAAGCCGCGACGTAGAGCGTGCGTGCCGCGACGGTAGGCGTGACGACTACTCGGGGGGGGAAGGGCGTTGCCCAGGGGTACCGCCGTCAAGGGCGGGCCTTCCTCTCTCACTCTCCGCCTCCAGCCGCCCGTCAAGGTGAGTTCGTCCCCTCCCCGCTCAGAGAATGAGTGGGGGTGGGGGCTGCCACCACCCTCGCCCCCCATTCAGGCCAAGCAACCTCGACCCCCAGGCTCTGCGGGGCGAGTAGGCCCCAGAGGCGCGGGAACGACCATCCCCGTGCGGGAGGGGGCGGGGCCAACGGCCGAGTATTGGCCGGCGCCGGTGTCATCACGGCCGCAGGTCCCTTAGCAACAGGCCCTCGATTGGCCCATTTACCCTATTGGTTGGAAGAGGCCCAATTAATGATTGGTGGAGTGTCTCGTCTTCACCCCTCCCCCCTCCTTAACTCTATGTCCCAGTCACATTGTTACTCAGTCTCCTTCCCACAACTAATTATCTATTCCACATTTTAAATTAAAAAAAAATCTATTCTAACAATTTCTAAAAAGTCCCTTCTCTTTGATGTCCTTCACATCTTTACCCTTCCTTATCACTATGTCTCCATGCTTACATTTATCTCTGGTCACCTTACCCCCACTAACAATGAGCTATTCTACATTTACATGAGTCCTACTCTTTTGATGCTCTTCCAATCTTATTACCCTTCTTATCTCTATGTCCATGCATTCAGTTTTACTTTGTTGTTACCCTCCTTTAGCAAACAATTAATCTATTCTACATTTTCCTAGTCCCTTCTCTTTTATTGTCTCCTCACAGACTTACCCATCCTATCTCTATGTCCCATGCTTCATTTTATCTTCTTAGAAACATAGAAAATAGGTGCAGGAAGCATTGCCCTACGAGCCAACACCGCCATTCATTGTGATCATGGCTTGATATCCCTTTATTCCCACAGCTCTTATGATGTCAGGCTTTCACATCTTACCCTTCCTTATCTCTATAGGTCCCTGCTTACATATATCTCGTCACCTTCCCCAAGCTAACAATTATCTATGCTACTTTTTTCATAGAATCCTTCTCTTCACATCTTACCCTTCCTTATCTCTATGTCCCATTCTTTCAGTTTATCTTTGTTGGCCACCTTCCCTAGCAAACAATAAACTATACTACATTTTCATAGAGCTCTCTTTTAAGAAACATAGAAACATAGCCTGCAGCGCCATTCATTGTGATCACGGCTGATATCCCTTTATTCCACTAGCTCTCTTGATGTCAGTTTTCACATCTTACCCTTCCTTATCTCTATGTCTCCATGCTTACATTTTATCTCTGTCACCTTCCCCTAGCTAACAATTACCTATTCTACATTATCATAGTCCCTTCTCTTTTGATATCTCATTTTCACACCTTACCCTTCCTTATCTCTATGTCCCTGTTTTACATATATCTTTGTTGTTTATATGATTTGCCTCCCTAGCTAACAATGAGCTTGTGTCTCGTCTTCACCCCCCCCCCCTTCCTTATCTCACAAAACTTGCTGGAGAAACTCAGCTGCGTGAGGCAGCAACTATGGAGAGAAGGAAATATGCAATATTTCGGGTCGAGAACCCTTCTCTGTTTGTCACCCTCCCCTATCTAACTATTATCTACACTAGGGACAACCAACTTCATCTACTGCATCGCTGCTCCCGAGCCAGATGATCTATACGGTGAGACAAGCGGAAGGCTTGGCGATCGTTCGCACGAACACACTCCTCTGTCCCATTAACCAACCAGACCTCCTCCTTGGCTCAGAGCCTCCTCACTCCCCCTCACCATTCCCGATCCGACCTCTCGGTCCATGGGCCTCCTCGCACGTCCCATAGTGAGCGACACCCGCAAGTTGAGGAACAGTCACCACATATTCCGCTGGAGTCTGCATCCTCTGGGCTTGAACATTGATGTTCCATTACTGTTAACCCTTGCTGTCTCCCTCCCTTCCCACCTCGACTTCTTCCTCAGAGCCCTCGGGCCCTGGCATTCCACTCTCACTCTAATCTCTGCCCCACCCTAATTCGCACTAGCTTCTCATTTTCACTAACTACACACTGCTTACAATGGCTAGTTCCCTTTATCATCGTACTTTTTGCATATCTTTCATTCATTGTTCTTTATCTCTCCACATCACCGTCTATATCTTCTCGTTTCCTATCCCCTGACCAGTCTAAAAGGTCTCGACCTGAAACGGCGCCTATCCCTTCGCTCCTGAATGCTTCGCACCCTGCTGAGTTTCTCTCACCTTGTGTGTACCACTCGATCCTCCAGCATCTGCAGTTTCCTACGTTAACAATTAACGACACTACATTTTTATAGAGTCCCTTATCTTTTGGTCTCGTCTTAACACCTTACCCTTCCTTATCTCCATGTCCATGCTTACATTTTATCTTTGTTGTTACCTTCCCCTAGCTAACAATTATCCTACATTTTTATACTCTTCTCTTTTGATGTCGCATTTTCACATCTTACCCTTCCTTATCTCTATCTCTGTTGTTACATTACATTTCATCTCTGTTGACACCTTCCCCAAGGTAACAATGAGCTTGGTGTTGCATCTTCATCCCCCCCCTTCCTTATCTTTATGTCTCCATGCTTACACTTTATCTGTTGTCATCTTTCCCTAGCTAACAATTATCTATTCTACATTTTCATAGAGTCCCTTCTCTTCTGATGTCGCTTCACACCTTACACTTCCTTATCCCATGTCTCCCCGATTACATTTTATCACTGTTGTCATCTTCCCCTAGCTAACAATTATCTATTCTACATTTTCATAAGTCCCTTCTCTTTTGATGTCTTGTTTTCACACCTTACCTTCCTTATCTCTATGTTTCCCTACTTACATGTCATCTCTCTTGTCACCTTAACCATGGGCGACAATGGTCAACGATCATTAACAATGATCCATACTACATTTTTCTTGAACCCCATCTCTTTTGATATCTTGTTTTCACACCTTACCCTTCCTTATCTCCATGTCTCCCTGATTACATTTTATATCTGTTGTCGCCTTCCCCTAGCTAACAATTATCTATTCTACATTTTCATAAAGTCTCTTCTCTTTTGATGTCTCATTTTCACACCATCCCCTTCCTTATCTCCATGTCTGCCCGATTACATTTTATCTCTGTACACAAAAAAATGCTGGAGAAACTCAGCGGGTGAGGCAGCATCTATGGAGCGAAGGAATAGGCGACGTTTCGGGTCGAGACCCATCTCTGTCGTCACCTTCCCCTAGCTAACAATTATCTAATCTACATTTTCATAGTGTCCCTTCTCTTTTGATGTCTCGTCTTCACACCTACCCCTTGCTTATGTCTATGTCTCCCCATTACATTTCATCTCTGTTGTTACCTTCCCCTAGCTAACAATTATCCTACATTTTCATAGTCTCTTCTGTTTTGATGTCTCGTTTTCTGTCTCCCCATTACATTTCATCTGTTGTCACCTTAACCATGGGAGCCAGCTGTCTATGATCATCATTAACAATAATTAATACTACATTTTTCTTGAAGCACATCTCTTTTGATGTCTTGTTTTACAAAATTCTTATGGGGTTGGACAGGCTAGATTCAGGAAGATTGTTCCCGATGTTGGGGAAGTCCAGGACAAGGGTTCACAGTTTAAGGATAAGGGGGAAATCTTTTAGGACCGAGATGCGAAAAATAAAATTCACACAGAGAGTGGTGAATCTGTGAAATTCTCTGCCACAGAAGGTAGTTGAGGCCAGTTCCTTGGCTATATTTAAGAGGGAGTTGGATGTGGCCCTTGTGGCTAAAGGGATCAGGGGGTATGGAGAGAAGGCAGGTACAGGATACTGAGTTGGAACATCAGCCATGATCAGATTGAACGGCAGTGCATCCTTGAAGGGCCGAATGGCCTACTTCCCTGCACTATTTATCTATGTTTGTTTTTCACCCCATACCCTTCCTTATCTCTCTCATCTTTATCTCCCACTCTCCTCACACCCCCACCCACCCCTCTCCCCCCACTCCCTCCCCCTCACACCATCTCCCCCCTCATCCCTCCTCCCCTCTCTTTCCTCTCTCCCTCTCCCTCCTCCCTCCCTCCACCTCATCATCACCCTCTCCCCCTCTCACCCTCACCCCCACTTGCCCTCCCCCTCTCCATCTCCCCCTCTCTATACCCTCTCCCCCTCCTTCCTCTCTCTCACTCCCTCCTCCCTCCACCTCCCTTCTCCCTCTCTCCCTCACCCCTCTCTCCTCTCTCCCTCCCTCTCCCTCTCTCACTCCCTCTCCCCCTCTCTCCCCTCTCCCCCTCTCTCCTTCTCCTCCTCTCAACTCCCCCTCTCCCCTCTCCCTCTCTCCCTCTCCATCCCACCCTGTCCCCCTCTCTCCCTCTCTCTCTCCCTCTCCCTCCCCTCTCCTTTTCTCCCTCTTCCCCCCCCTCCCCCTCTCCCCCACCCCCAGGGTGAGATGTCGATCGGAAGGGAGGTTGGTTTCCGCCATGGCCTGGGCTGCGTCCACAACTCTCGGGTTAACGATTGCGTCGCGCCTCTAACTCCACTGCCACGCGTCCCGTTGCAGGCTGAGCCGGTCAAGGTGGCGGTGACCGGAGCTGCCGGACCCACCGCCTACTCCCTGCTGTACAGCATCGCCAACGGAGAGGTGTGCGGCGACCAGCAGGCGAGTACAGTACAGCCAGTCTCCACCCGAAACCTCACCCATTCCCTGTCTCCAGAGATGCCGCCTGCCCCGCTGAGTTACTCCGGGACAGGCAGCATCTCTGGAGCATCTTTTGTGTCCACCTGGTTGAAACCAGCATCTGCAGTTCCTCCCTACGCCAGCACAGCACGGCCCCCCCCCTCGGTCCGCTGCCTCAGCCTGCCCTTCTGTCCCGCTCTCTGCCACCTCGCCTCCAACACTCCCTCCGTTTGTCCCTCTTTCCCTCCCGCAGCCTCTCCACTCCCTCACTCTCCCTCTCTCCGCTGCCTCAGTCTGCCCATCTCCACCACTCCGCCTCGTCACTTCCCCACTCCCTTTTGTCCCTCCCTATCTCCGCCTCTCCTGCCCTCCCACTGATACCTCCCTCCACTCCCTCAGCCTCTCCCTCCCTCCCACCTTATTTACCGTTTTACTGCTGTGTTGTGTCCAAAGACCCTACATAGGATCTTTGGTTGTGTCTTAAAAAAAAATCTAAAATGTAAATACTGTTTCTGTTCTGTTGTTCTGTTGTTTTAGCACAAACCGCAGGCATTGCCACTTTCATTTCACTGCACATCTTGTATGTATGTGTGTGACAAATAAAGTTTCGGGTCGAGACCCATCTCTGTCGTCACCTTCCCCTAGCTAACAATTATCTATTCTACATTTTCATAGAGTCCCTTCTCTTTTGATGTCTCGTCTTCACACCTCCCCCTTCCTTATCTCTATGTCTCCCCATTACATTTCATCTCTGTTGTTACCTTCCCCTAGCTAACAATTATCCTACATTCTCATAGTCTCTTCTGTTTTGATGTCTCGTTTTCACATCTTCCTTATCTTACCTCTACGTCTCCCCGATTACATTTCATCTGTTGTCACCTTAACCATGGGCGACAGTGGCCAATGATACTACATTTTTCTTGAAGCTCATCTCTTTTGATGTCTTGTTTTCACATCTTACACTTCCTTATCTCTCTCCCTCTCCCTCTCCCTCTCCCTCCCCTCCTCGTCCCCTCACCTCCCTCCCTCTCCCTCCCCTCCCTCCCCCCCCTCCCTCTCCCCTCTCCCTCCCCCCTCACCCTCCCTCTCCCTCCCGCCCCCTCTCCCACCCTCTCCCTCTCCCCCCTCCCTCCCTCCCTCTCCTCGAGCGCGTTGAGAGTATCCGCTCACTCCCTCTACCCCTCCCTCCCGCTCCCACTCCCTCTAAAATTAAGCCCTCTCCCCCCCTGCTACCTCTCCTCCCCCGTCTCCCCCTCTCCCCTCTCCCTCTCCCTCCCTCTGTTTCCCTCTCCCCTCCTCTCCCCTCCCCCTCCTCTCACGCCTCTCCCCTCCGCCTCTCCCTCTCACCTCCCTCTCCCTCCCCTCCCCTCCCCTCCTCTCCTCCCCTCCAGCCCCTCTCCCCTCTCCCCTCGGTCGGCGTCTCCCTCCCCTCCCCATCTCCTCTAGACCCGTTCTCCCCGGGCTCTCCTCTCCATTCTCCCTCTCTCCTATCCTCTCTCTCCCTCTCCCCTCTCTCTCCTCTCCCTCTACCTCTCTCCCTCCCTCCCCCTCCCTTACCACCTCTCCCTCTCTCCTCTCCCTCTCTCTCTCTCTCTCTTCTCTCTCCTCTCTCTCTCTCACATATAAAACACACGTGTATGTAACAAATAAAGTTGACTTGACTTAATTTGACCCTCCGCCTCTCCCAAAGCCTCTCCCTCTCTTCATTCCCTCAGCCTCCACCTCAACTCCCTCAGACTCTACCTCCCGCCACCATCTCCTGCCCTCCACTCCCCCGGACCTCTCCCTCCCTCCATTCCCGGAGGTGCCTCTACACTAAACTTGTCGTACCTTTGCAGCCTGTCGCCCTGGCGCTGCTGGACAGCTCCTCCATGCTGGGAGTGTTGCGCGGGGTGGCAATGGAGCTTCAAGACTGCGCCTTCCAACTCCTTCAAGGTAATGGGGCTTACTTTGGGTTCGACCCCTGCTCACGTGTGGAGTCGACACTCGGCACCCACTTTGGCCAGCTGACTCCGCTATCTTTAAGAGCCCTATCTAGCTCTCTCTTGAAAGCATCCAGAGAACCGGCCTCCACCGCCCTCTGAGGCAGAGAATTCCACAGACTCACAACTCTCTGTGAGAAAAAGCGTTTCCTCGTACCTTTCCTCGTCTCCGCTCTAAATGGCTTACTCCTTATTCTTAAACTGTGTGTGGCCCCTGGTTCTGGACTCCCCCAACATCGGGAACATGTTTCCGAAAACACAAACCCAAGACCTGGGCGTCGGGGTGGCGCAGCGGGTGGAGCTGCTGCCTCGCAGCTCCAGAGACCCGGGTTCGATCCTGACCACGGGCGCTGTCTGTACGGAGTTTGCACGTTCTCCCCGTGACCTGCGTGGGTTTTCCCCGGGCTCAAAGGTTTCCTCCCACACGCCAAAGACGTGCGGGTTTGTAGGTTAATTGGCTTTAGTAAATGGTCCCTAGGGTCCCTAGTGTGGGGTGGAACTAGAGCACGATGCAGGGCCTGTTTCTGCGCCATATCTCTAGAGTGTGAAGTAAAGTCATGCTTTACCAGAAACAGACCACTGGGTTGACCTGGGGTAGGACCCGGAGAAAACCCTCGCAGGTCACTGGAAGAACGTGCAAACTCCGTACAAACAGCACCCCTAGTAGGGTCGCCAACTGTCCCGTATTAGCCGGGACATCCCGTAAATTGGGCTAAATTGGATTGTCCCGTACGGGACCGCCCTTGTCCCGTATTTGACCGCTACTACTCGGGTCGAGGGGACTGTCGGATCGTCCGGCCCCCCGCCTCACCCGTCCCGACGTAGTGCAGTCGCCCGTGGAGTGCAGCAGCAGCAGCAGCAGCGCCTCGCCCGTGGCCGTCGGTTCCCCCGGGGATGGGGTTTGTGGTAGTGTTTTTCCGCAGCCCGGCCTTTGGACATTGGCTACCTAACAGAGCACACCACCACCACTGCCCCCCCCCCGCCTCTTTCAACGGCCGATCATTGAGTGTGGAGTTATAGAGGACGACAGGACATTGCGCGCGGGGTACCTACCCCCGGGGCCAAAACTCTCGTCTGGGCTTATGTGCGTGCAGTCCCAGCGCCCAGGGGGGCCGACTCATCGTTCAGCGTGTGCATCGCTCTGGTCCCCGGCCGAGTCGTCAAAACGAATTGGCCGTCGGGGATTTGTCCCGTATTTTAACCTTCTGTCCCTTATATTTGGGAGTGAGAGAGTTGGCGACCCTGACCCCGAGTCAGGATGGACGCCGGGGCTCTGGAGGCAGCAGCTCTACCCGCTGAATTTGAGTTTCTCCCTCGACATCTCCAGCTGCACGTCCCCTTCCGACTAACGCTGACCCGACGGATAGGCAGCCCACCGGCGGTTTTAACGGGGGGGGGGGGTTTGCTGTGTGCGCAGGGATGACGGTGACGGACCGGGACGAGGTGGGCTTCGTGGGGGCGGATGTCGCCGTGTTGCTTGACGCCGTGCCGGATGGCGCGGAGCCGAGCGATCTCTGGAAGGCCGGTGTGCGGAGGTTCAGAGCGCACGGCCGTGCCTTAGACACTTACGCCAGCAAGGCAGTCAAGGTAGGAACCACATTCTCTCCTCCGCCTCTTTGTGTGTGTATGTGTGTCCCCCCCCCCCCAACAATCTTTTCCGGGTTCCCTCACAGATGACTGAGTGGGTGGGTTTATTAGAGGCCAACGTTTGTACACAGTGGGTGGTGGATCTATGGAATGAGCTGCCAGAGGAGATAATTGAGGCAGGGAGACAAAAGTCCTGGAGAAACTCGGCAGGTGCAGCAGCATCTATGGAGCGAAGGAAATAGGCAACGTTTCGGGCCAAAACCCTTCTTCAGACCCTAGAGAACGGAATGCCCGGAGACGAGGGGGAGTGTCTGAGGTGTCTTGAACATAGGTAGGGAGGGATTTAACCAGAGGGGGATAGGATGGAGTCGAGGTATGTGGAAATCAGTTTGGCAGGGCACGAACAGGCAGAGACAATAGGTCTACCAGGACAGTCGGGTTTGTGGATTCCTAGAGAATGGAATGCCCGGAGACGATGGAGGGTGTCTGAGGTGCGCGGAGAATGGTCTGTAGAAGGGTTTCGGCCCGAAACGTTGCCTATTTCCTTCGCTCCATAGATGCTGCTGCACCCGCTGAGTTTCTCCAGCGCTTTTGTCTACCTTCGATTTTCCAGCATCTGCAGTTCCTTCTTAAATAATCCAGGCAGGGACTCTTGCAATGTCTAAGAAACATTTCAACAGTTACATGTGAAGGAATGAACCGCCGGTGCTGGTTTATATTGAAGATGGACACAAAACGCTGGAGTAACTCAGCGGGGCAGGCAGCATCTCTGGAGAGAAGGAATGGGTGACGTCTTGGTCAGTCTGAAGAAGGGTCTCGACCCGAAACGTCACCCATTCCTTCTCTCCAGAGATGCTACCTGTCCCGCTGGGTTACTCCGGCATTTTGTGTCCATCTTCAACAGTTACATGGATCTTCTACCTGTCGAGCCCACATCACAAGATTGGACTGAAGAAGGGTTTCGGCCCGAAACGCTGCCTGTATCTCCTTCACTCCGTAGATGCTGCTGCACCCGCTGAGTTTCTCCAGCACTTTTGTCTACCT
This sequence comes from Okamejei kenojei, assembly GCA_035221665.1. Lineage (NCBI taxonomy): Eukaryota > Metazoa > Chordata > Chondrichthyes > Rajiformes > Rajidae > Okamejei > Okamejei kenojei. The sequence continues at coordinate 4,292,423 of CM069173.1, forward strand.
CACAAGATTAGAAGGTTGTTCAGCCAGAGCTGAACACACTGCTCGGCATCTGCATACAACGGTGTCTGTCTTGTGCGTGGTGGTGGAAAGATGGGTGGACACAGGGCCGCGACGTGAACTGTCTTTCCTTGACCCCGGCCACATGGATAGGACAGGTTTAGAGGGATTTGGTCAAGCGCAGGCAGGCGGGACTAGCGTAGTTGGGCTTGTTGGCCGGTGTGGGCGTGTTGGGCCGAAGGGCCTGGTTCCATGCTGTAACCTACAAACTCGCAAGTCTTTGGGACGGCACAGCGACGCAGCGGGTAGAGCTGCTGCCTCACATCGCCAGAGACCCGGCTGAGTGAGCGCATGCGAGTCGGGTCGCCAACTGTCCCGTATTAGCCGGGACATCCCGTATATAATGGGCTAAATAGGTTTGTCCCGTACGGGACCGCCCTTGTCCCGTATTTGACCGCTACTACTCGGGTCGAGGGGGACTGTCGGGTCGCCCGGCCCCCGCCTCTTCCGTCCCGACGTAGTGCAGCCCATGGAGTGCAGCAGCAGCAGCAGCGCCTCGCCCGTGGCCGCGTCGGTCGGCAGCCCGGCCAGCTGTCCGACCTTCGCTGACCGCCGACACCACCACCACCCCTCCTTCTCGCGGCCGATCATCGGTTCACGAGTTGGACGGGGCGCGCAGCCCCCGGGCCCAAACTCCTCCTCATTCGCCCAGCCACGGCCGAGTCCGTCAACGAATTGCCGTCGGGAATTTGTCCCTTATTTTGACTTTTTGTCTCTTATTTGGGAGTGAGAAAGTTGGCAACACGTGTGAGAGTGTGTGTGAGCGCGTGTGTGTGTGTGTGTGTGTGAAAGAGAGAGACCTGGCAGCTGCAGTTCTGCTCCCTGCCTCTAGGGAGGGGTGTTGTGCTGCGTAACGTGGTGGGAATTGCCTGAGGACGGTGAGCATGGGCAGTGTGGCCTCTCGAACCTCGCCTCCTCGATCTGCTCCCAATTGTTGGAACCTGTGAAGGAAAAGGTCCTGGGAAGGGGCCGGTCCACAGTCAAACCCCCTTCCGGCCCTCCCCCCTCCCGGCCCCCAGTGCCATGCATCTCCTATTAAACTGGCCCGTATCACAGAACATAGAAACATAGGACAATACAGCACTTGTGATTGAGGCAGTGCAGCGTAGGTTCACGAGATTGATGATACACAAAAGGCTGGAGAAACTCAGTGGGTGCAGCAGCATCTAAGGAACGAAGGAGATAGGCAACGGTTTCGGGCCAAAACCCAGTCTGAAGAAGGGTCTCGACCCGAAACGTCGCCTATCTCCTTCGCTCCTTAGATGCTGCTGCACCCGCTGAGTTTCTCCAGCTTTTTGTGTACCCCCCTTCTTCAGAGGTTGATCTCTGGGATGGCGGGACTGTCATATGAGGAAAGATTGAAAAGACTAGGCTTGTATTCACTGAGTGTTTAGAAGAATGAGGGGGGATCTTATAGAAACATATCTATCTATCTATCTATATACTATTAAAACTCTGTGTGTGTGTGTGTGTGTCTGCCGACCGACGGACCAGATTTGCCCTTTGATACCATGGTTCGCCAAAACCACACTTTCAAACCCCAAGATATTTTCCATTTTGCCACACATTACACTTTTACATTCATAAATGCACTCCTCATTACATTTAGATATTTTTATGTACACTTTTTAACATAAAATCCTTCACCCCCCCCCCCCCCCCCCCCACACACACACACTCACCCATTTTGTGGCCTCCTGCTGGCCAGGCACCATAACTGCAGCTGCTGCAGCTCGCTCTCCTCCAAAAACCCCGCCAATTTCTTTTGCCGATTTTCCTTGCCGATTCGGCTCCCGATTTCACTTCCTCCACTCCCCCCCCCCCCCCCCCCTCCTCCCATCCCTCCTCCCCCGCACTCGGGTACTGAAGCACGTTTGGGGACCAGACCCAACGGGTCTGCACTTGGTCTAGTAAAATTGTAAAAGGACTGGACAAGCTAGATGCAGGAAAAATGTTCCCAGTGTTGGGCGAGTCCAGAACCAGGGGCCACACAGTCTTAGAATAAAGGGGAGGCCATTTAGGACTGAGGTGAGAAAAAGTTTTGAGAGTTGTGAATTTGTGGACAATACAGCACAGGAACAGGCCCTTCGGCCCACAATGTCGGTGCCGAACATGATGCCAAGCTGAACAGCGGCCAGACGTTGCTGCCTCACAGCGCCAGAGACCCGTGTTCGATCCTGACCACGGGTGCTGTCTGTGCGTAGTTCACGTACGTTCTTCCCGTGACCGCCGCGTGGGCTTTCTCCAGGGGCTCCGGTTTCCTCCCGCGTCTCAAAGACGTGCAGGCTTGCAGTAAGAAAGAACTGTTGACCGTGGTTTGAATGACACAAAACGCTGGAGTAACTCAGCGGGTGAGGCAGCATCCCTGGAGAGAAGGAATGGGCGACGTTGCGGGTCGAGACTTTTGAGTTATTCCAGCGTTTTGTGCCGGGCTTGCAGTAAATTGGCTTCTGTAAATTGTAGGGAGTGGATGGGAAAGTGGGATAATATAGCACTAGTTTGAATGGGTGATCGCTGGTCGGCATGGACTCGATGGGCCGAAGGGCCTGTTGCCACGCTGTATTTCTAAACTACACTAAACCACCCCTGGCAGCACCTTCCAGCCACCCACCACCCTCTATGTAAGGGGTGCCCCGCATATCTCCTTTAAACTCTCATTTCCTCTCCCCTGACACTCGGACTGAAGAAGGGTCTCGATCTGTAATGTCACCCATTCCTTCTCTCCAAAGACGCTGCCTGACCCAATAGACAATAGACAATAGGTGCAGGAGTAGGCCATTTGGCCCTTTGAACCAGCACCACCTTTCAATGTGATCACGTCCCCAATCAGTACCCCGTTCCTGCCTTCTCCCCATATCCCCTGACTCCGCTATCTGTAAGAGCCCTATCTAGCTCTCTCTTGAAAGTATCCAAAGAACCGGCCTCCACCGCCCTCTGAGGCAGGGAATTCCACAGACTCACAACTCTCTGTGAGAAAAAGTGTTTCCGCGTCTCCGTTCTAAATGGCTTACCCCTTATTCTTAAACTGTGGCCCCTGGTTCTGGACTCCCCCAACATTGTGTGAAAAAATGTTTCCTCGTTGAGTTACTCCAGCTTTTTGTGTCTCTCTTCCTTTCAACTTTGCCCCTCTCACCTTAAAGCTGTGCCCACGAGCTTTAACCCTGGGGGAAAAAAAGAGGTTCTGACTGTCTACCTTGTCTATGCCTCTCATAAATGCGTATACACTTCTATCAGGTCCCTCCTCACCCTGTGACGTTCCAGAGGAAATAATCTAAGTCTATCCAATCTTCTCCCTGTAGCTAACACCATCTAATCCATGCAGTATTCTGGTAACTCTCTCCACAGCCCCCCCTCTAATGGGATGACCAGATCAGCGTGCAATGTGGCCTAACCAAAGACTTATAAAGCTGCATCTTGACCTCCTGACTTATACTTCATTAATTGACTGAATTTAGATGTACAGAGTCTCTTGCCCAGTGTAGTCAAGTCAAGTCACATTTATTTATATAGCACATTTAAAAAACAACTCTCGTTGACCAAAAGTAGTATACATGAGTAGTATACACAAGCAGGCTACATACGGATATACAATTAGCCCTCACTCAGAGGACGTCAGGAAAGGCTTGGGAGAACAGATACGTTTTTAGACTAGACTTAAAGGAGTCGATGGAGGGGCATGCTGTTCCACAGTCTAGGAACATGTTTCCTGCCTCTAGCGTCCAAACCCAGTCTTTAAAGAAGAACTGGATGCTGGAGAATCGAGGGTACACTAAAAGCTAGAAACTCAGCGGGGCAGCAGGCATCTGCTGCTGCACCCCTGAGTTTCTCCAGCTTTTTGTGTACCCTTAATAGTCTTATATGTTTCAACCTTAATAGCCTCGTTTCCCTGATCCCTGACCAGTCTGAAGAAGGGTCTCGACCCGAAACGTCGCCTATCTCCTTCGCTCCTTAGATGCTGCTGCACCCGCTGAGTTTCTCCAGCTTTTTGTGTACCCTTAATAGTCTTATATGTTTCAACAAGATCCCCTCTCATCCTTCTACACTCCACAGTATACAAGCCCAGCCGCTCCATTCTCTCAGCATATGACAGTCCCGCCATCCCGGGAATTAACCTTGTAAACCTACGCTGCACTCCGTCAATAGCAAGAATGTCCTTCCTCAAATTAGGGGACCAAATCTGCACACAATACTCCAGGTGTGGTCTCACTGTGGCTCTGTCCAACTGCAGAAGGACCTCTTTGCTCCTATACTCAACTCCTCTTGTAATAGGAGACGGGAAAGTGGGATAACAGAACTAGTGTGAACGGGTGATCGATGGTCGGCCTGGGCCCGGTGGGCCGAAGGGCTGGTTTCTATGCTGTATCCTTAAAGCTACACGAGCTCCATTTTAAAATTCAAAATGTTTGACCGAAGCAAGGGCACTTCTATAAAGATCCGCACAGCTGCCTTTTGCATCAGTGTGGGACGGCAGTTTTTGTCATGAGCGGCGATGCTATTATTAGCTGGGCCGCCGATAAACTATTTGGGTCTATATTTGTCCAAACCACTTTAATTCCAGGACTCGAGAGAGAGAGAGAGAGAGAGAGAGAGAGAGTGAGCGATGAGATTATTGGTCGGTGATTGATACAGAGAGACGGGGCGTGGAAACAGGGGGTCCTTCGGCCCACCAAGTCCGCGCCAACCAACCAGTGCCCGTTCACACCAGTACTACGTCACCCAACTTTCGCACTCGCCCCCTGCACACTAGCCGCTTGGCGGCACTGGGGTTTAGAAGGACGAGGGGGGACCTCATTGAAACTCACCTGCCTAATGAAAGGCTTGGATAGAGTGGATGTGGAGAGGATGTTTCCACTGGTCGGGAGAGTCTAGGATCAGAGGGCACAGCCTCCGAATAAAAGAACGTAGCTTTAGAAAGGGGATAAAGAGAAATGTCTTTAGTTGGAGGGTGGTGAATCTGTGGAATTGATTGCCACAGGTGGCAGTGGAGTTAAATCAGTGTATATTTTTAATTTTTAGCCTGATTAGTGCGGGTGTCAGGGGATTATGGGGAGAAGGCAGGAGAATGGGGTTGAGAGGGAAAGATAGATCAGCCATGATTGAATGGCGGAATAGACATGATGGGCTGAATGGCCTAATTCTGATCCCATAACTTCTGGACACTGGGGCCAGTTTACAGAGGCTAATTCATGTATGTCGGGTTAGAAACATAGAAAATAGGTGCAGGAGGAGGCCATTCGGCCCTTCAAGCCAGCACCGCCATTCATTGTGATCATGGCTCATTGTCCCCAATCAATAACCCGCGCCTGCCTTCTCCCCATATCCCTTGATCCCACCAGCCCCTAGAGCTCTATCTAACTCTCTCTTAAATCCATCCAGTGACTTGGCCTCCACTGCCCTCTGTGGCAGGGAATTCCACAAATTCACAACTCTCTGGGTGAAAACATTTTTTTCTCACCTCAGTCTTAAATGACCTCCCCTTTATTCTAAGACTGTGTGGCCCCTGGTTCTGGACTCGCCCAACATTGGGAACATTTTTCCTGCATCTAGCTTGTCCAGTCTTTTTATAATTTTATATGTTTCTATAAGATCCACCCCTCATCCTTCCAAACTCCAGTGAATACAAGCCTAGTCTTTTCAGACCAGAGCACCCGGAGGAAACCTGTGCAGTGATGGGGAAGACACACGTAGACACATACGCGCAGACACACGCGCACACACACACGTGCAGACACACACGTGGGCACACGCGCACACACACACACGTGGACACACGCGCACACACACACACGTGCAGACACACACGTGGACACACGCGCACACACACACACGTGCAGACACACACATGGACGCACGCGCAGACACACACACGTGCAGACACACACGTGGGCACACGCGCACACACACACGTGGACACACGCGCACACACACACACGTGCAGACACACACGTGGACACACGCGCAGACGCACACATGTGCAGACACACACGCACACACACACATGCAGACACACACGTGGACACACTCGCTGACATACACACGTGCAGACACACACACATGGACACACGCAGACACACACGCGCAGATACACACGTGCAGACACACACGTGGACACATGCAGACACACACACGCAGGCACACGCACAGACACACGCAGCCACACATTCAGGGACGGACATAGACAATAGGTGTAGGAGTAGGCCATTTGGCCCTTCGAGCCAGCACCGCCATTCAATGTGATCAAGGCTGATCATCCCCAATCAGTACCCCGTTCCTGCCTTCTCCCTATACCCCCTGACTCCGCTATCCTTAAGAGCCCCATCTAGCTCCCTCTTGAAAGCATCCAGAGAACCGGCCTCCACCGCCCTCTGAGGCAGGCACAGACACAGACACTGACACAGACAGACACAAACACGCAGTCATTCTCTGGTGCCTTGAGGACAGCGGACTGGCCCTTTCCCACCCTCCTTTCCTTCACAGAGTCCAACAGCAGACTGAGGAGGTGAGGATCTTTCATCAGGCGGCAACTCTGCCGCCGTGTCGCCCGGAGCTTGGCCGCCCTCTCGTTCCCCCGCTGTCCTCTCACTCCCTGTCGTTCCGTCGCCCCCGCAGGTCCTGGTGGTGGGCGGCTCTGCCAACACCAACTGCCTGGTGGCCATGATCTCCGCCCCCTCCATCCCCGCGGGAAACTTCACCTGCCTGACCAGGCGGCATCGGGATCGGGATCGGGATCGGGACCAGGTAGGAAACCTGGAATAGCTCCGGGATCGGCTGGGCTTGGATTCACTAGAGTTTAGTGGGATGAGAGGCGATCTTGGGGTGGGAGATTGCAACCTTCACGTGGTCCGCCCTGTTTTGACTTAGAACAAGTGTTAACGAAGAAACTGCAGATGCTGGAGAATCGAGGGTTACACAAAAAGCTGGAGAAACTCAGCGGGTGCAGCAGCATCTAAGGAGCGAAGGAGATAGGCGACGTCTCGGGTCGAGACCCTTCTTCAGACTGGTCAGGGATCAGGGAAACGAGAGATATAGACGGTGATGTGGAGAGATAAAGAACAATGAATGAAAGATATGCAAAAAAGTATCAATGATAAAGGGAACAAGCCATTGTAAGCTGTTTGTGGTGTGAAAATGAGAAGCTAGTGCGACTAGGGTGGGGGAGGGAGATAGAGATAGAGGGAATGCCAGGGCCCGAGGGCTGAGGGAGAGGTGGGAGGGGGAGGAGACAGCAGGGGTTAACAGAATTGAGAAAATTCAATGTTCAAACTTACAAGATCGACTTAGAACAAGTTGTCCCACAACTTTAGGCTGTGCCCGCCACACGACAGACGGAGAAGAGGAGGCGATCTTGTAGAAACATGTAACATTCTTAAAGGGACTGGACAGGCTGGATGTAGGAAAAAAATTGAGTTTGAATTTTGGAGCAAGGAGGTCCTACTGCAGTTGTACAGGGCCCTGGTGAGACTGCACCTGGAGTATCGTGTGCAGTTTTGGTCCCCTAATTTGAGGAAGGACATTCTTGCTATTGAGGGAGTGTAGCGTAGGTTCACCAGGTTAATTCCCGGGATGGCGGGACTGTCATACGCTGAGAGAATGGATCAACTGGGCTTGTATTCACTGGAATTTAGAAGGATGAGAGGGAAATCTTATAGAAACACGTAACATTCTTAAAGGGATTGGACAGGCTAGATGCAGGAAAAATGTTCCCCGATGTTGGGGGGAGCCCAGAACCAGGGGGTCACAGTTTAAGAATAAGGGGGAGGCCATTTAGGACCGAGTTGAGGAAAAACGTTTTCACCCAGAGAGTAGGGGAGGAGATTGCAGAGACGTGGGGGGGGGGTTGATGGGGGAAAGATTGGAGGAAGCATTTTGTCCTCTATATATACTTCCACCTATCCAACTGCTGCCTCACTCTAACAGTTAGCCCTCTCCCCCCTTCTCCCTCCGCCTCCCTCTCTCCCTCTTCTCCCACTCCCCCCCCTCTCCCCTCCCCCTCTTCCCTTCTCGCCCTCTCCTCCCCTTCTTCCCTCTCCCCGTTCCCCTCTCCCCCTCCCCCTCCCCCTTCCCCCCTACCCCTCCCCCTACCCCTTTTCCCCTCTCCCTCTCCTTCTCCCTTCCCTCTCCCCTTCTCCTCCCCGTCTCCCCCCTATCTCCCTCTCTCTCCCTTTTCCCTCTCCCTTCCCCTTCTCCCTCTCCCCTCTCTCCCTCCCCTCCCCTCCCCCTCTCCCTCCTCCTCACCCTTCTCCCTCTCTCCCTTCTTCCCTCCCCTTTCTCTCCCCTCTCTCCCCTTCTCCTCTCCTCCCCTTCTCTCCCCTCTCCCCTCTCCCCCTCTCCCCTTTTCTCCCTCTCCCTTCTCTCCCCCTCTCCCCCTCTCCCCTCTCTCCCCCTTCTCACTCTCCCTCTCCCCTTTTCTCCCCCCTTCTCCCCCTCTCCCCCTCTCCGCAGGCCGTCCCGCATTGGGAAGCCCCCGTGATGCGGGCTGGAGCTCACAGGTTCTCTAACTCCGCCTCAGTGGCCAAAGCCACGTGTGACCACCTGAGTGCTTGGTGGTCCGGGACCAAGCAGGTACGAGGTCCGTTATAGTTGTGGAGATACAGCGTGGGAGCAGGCCCACCGAGCCCACACACTAACCCTATCCCACACACTCGGCACCATGAACAGAAGCCAATCCACCTACAAACCCGCACGCCTCCTCCGCGGGAGGAAACCGGAGCGCCCGGAGAAAACCCACGCGGGTCACGGGGAGAACATGCAAACTCTGTACAGACAGCTGGCGCCGTGAGGCAGCAGCGCTACCCGCTGCGCCACCGTGCCTGCAGCTCGCACGTTGGCCACTAGTTGCCGCTGTTGCTTGTGAAGAGAGACACCGGGGGGGGGGGGAACGATGCCCTTCGGCCCATTGAAACCATGCTGACCATCACACCACCTTGTGCACCAATCCTTCAATAATCCCACCTTTGTGCTTACATACTCCCACTTCCGCAGGGAGAATGGACGTCCATGGGAGTCGTGTCCGATCGGAATGGCTATGGGATTCCTGAGGGGCTGATTTACCCCTTCCCTGTCACGGTGCAGGTACTTCCAATTCATGTCTCCCTCTCCCCCTACCTCCCCCTCCCACCCTCCCTACCCCTCCCTCCCACTCCCTCCCTCTCCCCCTCACTCTCCCCATCCCCATCACTCTCCCCCTCCCACCCTGTCCCGTCTCTCTCTTTCCCTCCCCCTCACCCCTCCCTCTCCACCCTAATCCCTCTCTCCCTCCCCCTCCCTCTGCTTCACTCTCCCTCCCCTTCCTCTCCCCACCTATTCCCCTCCCCTTTTTACCCCCCCAGTCCCAAGTCTCTGTAACAAGTGCCTCCAACTCTTGTCGACCCTTCGCCTCCTGGTCTCCCTCTTCCCCCCCCCCCCCCCACCCCCCGCCCCACCTCAGCTACCCCCCAGTTCCAATTCCAAGTCACTATACAGGTGCATTCAACACCCCCCTCCCCCCCCCATCTTTCTCCCCTCCCCCCTCCTCCCCGGTCTCCGGCCACCCAGAGCCCCGCTGAGATACCGCCTGCGCTCTGCCCGCAGGCTGGACGCTGGCACATCATCCCGGGCCTGGTCCTGCCCCCGCTCCTCCGGCAGAAGATGGCCCTCTATGCCCGGGAGCTGCTCCGGGAGAGGGACATAGCCCTGGCGTCTCTGGTGAACAGTAAGTGCCGCGGCAACCTGGCGACGCGGGTAGTGGTGGTGGTGGGGTGGCAGAGGGCGATGCGGGTAGTGGCGGTGGGGGTGGGAGAGGGCGATGCGGGTAGTGGTGGTGGGGGTGGGAGAGGGAGACGCGGGTAGTGGTGGTGGTGGGGGTGGCAGAGGGCGATGCGGGTAGTGGTGGTGGTGGGGTGGCAGAGGGCGATGCGGGTAGTGGTTGGTTGGGGGGTGGCAGAGGGCGATGCGGGTAGTGGTGGTGGTGGGGTGGCAGAGGGCGATGCGGGTAGTGGTGGTGGTGGGGGTGGCAGAGGGCGATGCGGGTAGTGGCGGTGGTGGCAGAGGGCGATGCGGGTAGTGGTGGAGGTGGGGTGGCAGAGGGCGACGCGGGTAGTGGTGGTGGTGGGGTGGGGAGAGGGCGATGCGGGTAGTGGTGGTGGTGGGGGTGGGAGAGGGCGATGCGGTAGTGGTGGTGGGGGTGGCAGAGGGCGATGCGGGTATGTGGTGGTGGGGGTGGCAGAGGGCGATGCGGGTAGTGGTGGTGGTGGGGGTGGCAGAGGGCGATGGCGGGTAGTGGCGGTGGTGGCAGAGGGCGATGCGGGTAGTGGTGGTGGTGGGGTGGCAGAGGGGCGACGCGGGTAGTGGTGGTTGGTGGGTGGGAGAGGGCGATGCGGGTAGTGGTGGTGGGGGTGGGAGAGGGCGATGCAGGGTATGGTGGGGGGGTGGCAGAGGGCGATGCGGGGTAGTGGCGGTGGTGGCATTGGGCGATGCGGGTAGTGGTGGTGGGGGTGGCAGAGGGCGATGGGTAGTGGCGGTGTGGCAGAGGGCGGGTGCGGGTAGTGGTGGTGGGGTGGAGAGGGGAGAGGGTACTGGTAGTGATGGTGGGGTGGCAGAGGGCGATGCGGGTAGTGGAGGTGGGGTGGGCAGAGGGCGATGCGGGTATGGTGTGGAGGGGGGTGGGAAGGGCGATGCGGGTAGTGGTGGTGGTGGCAGAGGGCGATGCGGGTAGTGGTGGTGGGGGTGGGAGAGGGAGACACGGGTAGTGAGGTGGGGTGGCGCTGGTGACGCGGGTAGTGGTGGTGGGGGTGGGAGAGGGAGACACGGGTAGTGATGGTGGGGTGGCAGCAGGGCGACGCGGGTAGTGGTGGTGGGGTGTGGAGAGGGAGACACGGGTAGTGACTGGTGGGGTGACAGAGGGCGACGCGGGTAGTGGTGTGGGGGTGGGAGAGGGAGACACGGGTAGTGAATGTGGGGTGGCAGAGGGCGACGCGGGTAGTGGTGGTGGGGGTGGGAGAGGGAGACACGGGTAGTGATGGTGGGGTGGCAGAGGGCGATGCGGGTAGTGTTGGTGGTGGGGGTGGCAGAGGCGATGCGGGTAGTGGTGGTGGTGGGGGTGGCAGAGGGCGACGTGCGGTAGTGGTGGTGGGGTGGCAGAGGGCGTGCGGGTAGTGGTGGTGGGGGTGGCAGAGGGCGATGCGGGTAGTGGGGTGGTGGGGGTGGGCAGAGGGCGATGCGTAGTGTGGTGGTGGTGGCAGAGGTAGGTGGGGGTATGCGGTGGTGGTGGTGGTGGGGGTGGCAGAGGGCGATGCGGGGGTTGGAGGAGTGGTGGTGGAGGGGGTGGCAGAGGGCGATGAGGGTAGTGGTGGTGGGGTGGCAGAGGGCGATGCGGGTAGGTGGTGGTGGGGGTGCAGAGGGGGCGATGGCGGGTAGTGGTGGTGGTGGGGTGGCCAGAGGGCGATTGGGGTAGTGGTGGTGTGTGGGGGTGGGCAGAGGGCGATGCGGGGTGGCAGAGTGGTGGTGGAGGTGGTGGTGGTGGCAGAGGGCGATGCGGGTAGTGGTGGTGGTGGGGGTGGCAGAGGGCGATGCGGGTAGTGGTGGTGGTGGTGGCAGAGGGTGGTGGCGGGGGGTGGGAGAGGGCGATGCGGGTAGTGGTGGTGGTAGGGGGTGGGGGGCGGGAAGAGGGCGATGCGGGTAGTGGTGGAGAGGGTGGGATGCGGTAGGTGGGGTGGCCGAGGGCGATGCGGGTAGTGGTGGTGGGGGTGGCAGAGGGCGATGCGGGTAGGTGGGAGAGGGCACGCGGGTATTGGTGGGGGTGGGTGAGGGCGATGCGGGGGAGTAGGGGCGACGCGGGGTGGTGGTGGGGGTGGCAGAGGGCGATGCGGGTACGTGGTGGTGTGGGGTGGCAGAGGGGGCGGGTGTGTGGTGGTGGGGGTGATGCGGGTCGTGGTGGGGGGGTAGGGCGATGCGGGTATGGGTGGTGTGGCAAGAGGGCGATGCGGTAGTGGTGGTGGGGGTGGCAGAGGGCGATGCGGTAGTGGTGGTGGTGGGGGTGGAGAGGGCGATGCGGGTAGTGGTGGTGGTGGGGGGGAAGGGCGATGCGGGTAGTGTGGTGGAGGGGTGGGTATGCGAATGGCGATGCGGTAGTGTGCAGAGGGCGATGGGGGTGGGTGGTGGGGGTGGTAGGTGGGGGTGGCAAGGGCGATGCGGGTAGTGGTGGTGGTGGGGGTGGCAGAGGGCGATGCGGGTTGGTGGTGGGTAGTGCGATGGCGGGCGGTAGTGGGTGGTGGTGGTGGGTGGGAGAGGGCGATTGGGCGGGGTAATGCGGTAGTGGTGGTGTGGGCAGGATGCGATGCGGGTAGTGGTGGTGGGGTGGCAGAGGGCGATGCGGTTAGTGGGAAGTGGTGGTGGGGTGGCATAGGGCGATGCGGGTAGTGGTGTGGTTGGGGGTGGCAGACGCCCGCGGGTAGTGTGGTGGTGGGGTGGGAGAGTGCGATGCGGGTAGTGGTGGTTGGTGGGGGTGGCAGAGGGCGATGCGGGTTAGTGTGGTGGGGTGGCAGAGGACGAACGAGGCAGTGGTGGTGGGGTGCAGAGGGCGGAAGTGGGGGTGTGTGGGGTGGCAGAGGGCGAGAGGGCGATGCGGGTATTGGAGTGGCAGAGGGCGACGCGGGTAGTGGTTCCCAATGTTGGGGGATTCCAGAAAATAGGTGTAAGGAGTAGGCCATTTGGCCCTTCGAGCCAGAACTGTCATCAATATATTATTGGCTGATCATCCACAAATTAGTACCAAAAAACAAGCCGTTCCTGCCTTTTCCTCATACCCTTTGATTCCGTTAGCTCCCGAGTGCTAAATTCTAACTCTCCCTCTGAAAATATCCAGTGAATTTAATTTTTTTGCCCCCCCCTCCACTGCCTTCAGTGGCAGAGAAATTCCACAGATTCACAACTCTCTGGGTGAAAAAGCTTTTCCTCATCTCAGTCCTAAATGGCCGACCCCTTATTCTTTAAGTATGTGACCCTCCCCCCCCCCGGTGCTGACTCCCCAGACAATGGGAACATTTTCCCTGCATCACAGCCCTGTCCAATCCTTTATGAATTGTAAAATATGTTTTCTATGAGATCCTCTCGCCATCCTCTAAACTCCCAGTGAATACAATCCCTGTCGACCCACTGTTTCTGGGAGGTGAGTGAACGGCAGGAGGGGCTTGAGGGGCCGAATGGCTCCCCTGTGTGTCTATGCACATCTTCCTTTTAAGTGGCGTCAAGTATTATCTAAATAAGTACTATCTAAATGGTGTCAAGTTGGAAAAGGGACGTACAACGGGAATCTGGGGGTCCTTGTACATCAGTCTATGAAAGTAAGCATGCAGGTACAGCAGGCAGTGAACAAAGCAAATGGCCTGTTGGCCTTTATAACAAGAGGAATCGAATATAGGAGCAAAGAGGTCCTTCTGCCAGTTGTACAGGGCCCTATGAGACAACACCTGGAGTCTTGTGTGCAGTTTTGGATCGCCTAATTTGAGGAAGGACGATTCTTGCTATTGAGGGAGTGCAGCGTAGGTTTTACAGGGTTAATCCCTGGATGGTGGGACGTCAATGCTGAGAGAATGGAGCAGCTGGGCTTATAACACTCTGGAGTTTAGAAGGATGAGAGGGTTACTTATTGGAACATGTTACGATTAATTAAGGGTTTGGACACGCTAGAAGGCAGGAAACAATGTTCTGGATGTTGGGGGGGACGTCCAGAACCAGGGGTCCACAGTTTGAGAATAGAGGAGTAATCCGGTTTAGAACGAAGACAGAAACACTTTTTTCTCACAGAGAGTGGTGAGCTGTGAATTCTCTGCCTCAAGAGGGCGGTGGAGGCCGTTCTCTGGATGCTTTCAAGAGAGAGCTAGATAGGGCTCTTAAAAATAGCGGAGTCAGGGGATATGGGGAGAAGGCAGGAACGGGGTACTGATTGGGGATGATCAGCCGTGATCACATTGAATGGCGGTGCTGGCTCGAAGGGCCAAATGGCCTCCTCCTGCACCTGTTGTCTATTGTCTAAGTGACGTTCGTCTCTCCTGCGTGCAGGCCATCTGTGAGGGCTCCTTGTCCGGATCGGTCACGCTGGAGCGGGAGATCCAAGCCGGAGAGAGGCCCGGCTTCCCGAGGAGATGCGGGCGGTCAGAGCCATCCCGGTGAACACCCGGCCCCCAACACCGCCGCCCGTAAACCCCCCACCCATCGGGAGGCTTACTGTTCACATCCCCTGACTGGAGGGACCATTCCACCACGTGGGAGAGTCTAGGACAGAGGCACAGCCTCCGAATTAAAGGACATAATTTATAGAAAGGAGAACAGGAGAATTTATTTTAAAAGTTCGTAGCGATAGGAAGTAGAATAAGCCATTCGTTGCCCATCAAGGTCAACACTGCCATTCAAACCAGGGCTGATCTAACTCCCACTCCTAACCCCATTCTCCTGCCTTCATCCCGTAACCCCTGACACCCGACCTAATCATCTAGCCTGCGCCTTAAAAATATCCACTGACGTGGCCTCCAACAGCCTCCCCTTCACCCACCCTAGGGAGGTATTAGACAATAGTGCAGAGGAGGCCATTCGCCCTATCGAGCCAGTGCCAGAGCCATACAATGTGATCATGGCTGTCAAGGATGGGTGGGGGGGCTAAGAGGACAGCCCACCCCCTTGGCAAACCAAACAAGATGGTGCCCAACCCAGGCATGAGGCCGGTCACAGAAGTGCAAAATCTGCAACACAGCGTATACACATCGCTCCACTCTTTTTAAATCTCTACACCAACAGCCACGTTCACATTTTAAAACTCTGCTCCCTTAAGGGCCTGTGCCCCACTTAGCTAAATTTTAAGGTCGACTCCGGCGACTGTCATAGTCATAGAAACTATGAGCAGAGGAGGCCACACAGGCCCTTCAGCCAGCAACCGCCATTCATTGTGATCATGCTTGATCGTCCCCAATCTATAACCCTGCCTGCCATCTCCCCCATAATCCCTCGACTCCACCAGGCCCCCGAGAACTCTATCTAACTCTCTCTTAAATCCTCTATCCGTGATTTGGCCCTCCACTGCCCTCTGTGGACAGGGAATTCCACAAATCCACAACTCTCATTTAATAACTGAGGTTTTTTCTCACCTCAGTCTTAAATGACCTCCCCTTTATTTTTTCTAAGACTGTGTGTGGCCCCTGGTTCCGAAGCAGGTTGCCGAAAAACGGCGACTGGACCCCCCCCCCCCCACCCACCTCTCCAAAATGTTCGACATAAAAATTCGGAAATTAGAATCATTACTTTAACAACCGAAGTCAGCACCCAGCGAGACAGGCTTATACGTCACCTGGCGACAACGTATCGACAGCAACCTACGCTCAGAGAAGTCAAGCTACGCTCATTGGCGTCAAACCCACCCTCGCCAACTGTCTCCGAAAACGTTTCAACACGTTGAAAATCCAGCGGCGACCAGAAAGCCGCTACGAACTCTTTGGGCGACTGAGGAGACGACTCACAACCATTCAGGCGGCAGCCTAGTCGCCTAAAGAATTGCCTCAGTGGGACAGGCGCGGACTCGGTGGGCCGAAGGGCTTTTTCCGCGCTGTAGCTCTAAAATAGACTTACCCCATCCCCCTTCCCCCATCCCCCACCCCCCCCTCCATCTTCCCCCTCCTAAATAAGTCTATTTTAGAGATACAGCACGGAAACAGGCCCTTCGGCCCACCGAGCCCTCGCCGGCCAGCGATCCCCGCACACTGACACTACCCTACACCACACAACTCAGACAATTTTACACCTCTACCCAGGATAGCCAGGATGGCACCCGGGGCTCTGGCACTCTAAGGCAGCAAGAACTCTTAGAGTGTGCCACCCAGTCCGTGTCTCGTCGCTGCGGACGGCAGGGTTGTAATCAAGCATTGCCTTTCCGCTGACTGGTTAGCACGCAACAAAAAAAGCTTTTCGCTGTAGAACAGGTTAGAACAGTGAGGAAGGTGACTCTAATTCCGCCTCCCCCTTTCTCCCCTCCGTCCCCCCCCCCCCCCCCCCCCCGTTTCTGGGGTAAAAGAACAAACTAAAAAAACAGCCCTCGGAGAGTTTTTTCTTGACAGCTTTTAATGCAATTCCGCTCAATGGTCCTTTTCTTCCTCCTCCTCCCTCCGCTCGGCTCGGACAATGGGTTGGTGTATTCGGACGCCGTCTCCGCTAGTCAACCCCTTGGACCCCCTCGGTGAGCTCGAAAGGAGGCGATTTCTTCAGGGGGGAAGGTTCCCGTGCAAAGGTCCGGCCACCTCCTCGCTCGCTCGATCGATCGATCGCTGGCTGGCTGGCTCGGGCCGCAAAGGGTCGGAAAAGGGGCTTGCTTCGCTTCCCGGGTACTGCAAACACCCTCCAGGGAGAGGATGGTGGAGGGGGGGAAGGAGGGTGGAATGGGGGGAGATAAGGAGGGAGGAGTGGGGAAGGAGGGAATTTCTGGGGGAGAAGGAGAAAGGATGGGGGAAGGAAGGGAGGCTGGTGGAGGGAAAGAGAGGGTGGGTGGGATGGAGGGAAGGAGTGAGGATGGATGGGGGGGGATGAGGAGGGGGAAGTGGGAGAGGATGGCAGAGGAGGGATGCTGGGGGAGGGAAAGGAGGGATGTATGGGGAGGGAAGGAGTGAAGATGGAATGGGGGGAGATAAGAGAGGGAGGAGGGGGAAGAGGAAGGATGGCTGGGAGGGATGATGGGGGGAAGGAGGGATGGATGGGGGAGAAAGGAGGGAGGAGGGGAAGGAGAAGTGATGGATGGGGGGGAGATAGAGGAGGAGGGGAAGGGGAGGGATGATGGGGGGAGATACAGGAGTGGGGAAGGGGAAAGGGGAGGTGATGGAAGGGGGGAGATAAGGAGGGAGGAAGGGGAAGGGGTGAAGGGATGGAATTGGGGGAGATAATGAGGGGAAGGGGATAGGATTGGAGGATGGTGGAAGGATGGGGGGAGTTAAGTAGGGGGAAAGGGAGAGGATGGCTAGGGGAGGAAGGAGGGAGGGATGCGGAGGGAGGGATGGTGAGGGAAGGAGGTAGTGGATGGTCGGGTGAGGGAATTGGAGGGAGGTATGGATTGGTGGGGATGAGGGAGGGGTGGATTGGAGGAGGGAGGAGGGGAGGGGTGGATGGAGGAGGGAGGGGAGGGGTGGATGGAGAGGTAGGGGAATGGAGGAGGCGGTCCCAATGCAGGAGAGTGAGAGCTTGGGACGGACCGCACCCTGACGCTGGCCACGGATCGAGCAACATGGCGGCGATGTCGGAGCTAGACGCCGGCCTGCTGCTGGTGCGCCCTGGGCAGGCGGTGGACGAGGGCGGCGGCGAGGGCACGGCGTTGCTGCGGATGTCGGGCAGGCGGCTGCTGAAGAAGGTGGCGCTGACGGCCAGGTATAACCCGCCTTGGCGGGAAGTTCGGAGCCCCAGGTGTGCGGCCAGCGCCCGGAAGGAAGTCCCAGGTACCAGCCTTCGCCTGGCCGGTCGCCCCGTCGGGCCGCCGCCGGCCAGCAGGTTTCCGCCAAGCCGGCCGAGCCCACCGCCGTGCCGGCCCGCCGCGAGCGCCCGGATCGCAAGGCGGCCAGCCCGCCCCTCGGCACTCGCCGTCTGGCCAGGTGGAGACCGAGGCTGACCAGGCTGGCGTGGAGCTGCTCCGATATACTGGGCCGGAGTGTCGCCGCCGGCGCCCGGGTAGGGGGCGGAAGCGCAGACAGCCCCGCCGAACCAGGCCGAAGCCTCGGCGCGGCCCGCACCCGGGTCTGGGGTCTCGAAAGCAGCGGGCGCGGCGATCAGGCGTGCAGCGGGGCCCGCAGTCGCGAGCTCTCTCCAGCCGTGGCAGGGAGGCGGGAGAGGGCGGACAGATGGCCCTCCAGCTTGACCAGGTCCATCGGTACGTCCTCCTCCTCCCCCCCGCGGCCAGGCCCATGGCCCCCAGCAGCTTTGTCCGAGTACAGGCCCAGCTGGGCCGGGTCGCCGCGGGTAGATTGGCCAGGGGGCCACCGCGGAGGGCCACAGGCGGACCAAGCCGGCGCCCCCGGGTCCCGCCCGCAGGCAGCCGAGCAGGCCCGTGACCAGCACGCGGTTAGCGGAATGGTCCCCGGGCCGCCGAGGTCTCCCCCCACAGCTCGCAACCA